>OMLF01010624.1:17904-85036 GCA_900302615.1 Holocentrus rufus
TATATCCCCCATTTCAGTTATTTTGGAAGATAAAAAACATGAATAAGGCTGTTGGGGTTATTTGTAACTGGTATGTCTGCTCACTCAAAGCTATCAACATAGACACTACAGCTGTTCAGGACAAAATCATTCCTATGTCTGGGATTAATTGTGTCCTGTAGCCTATGGAATAAATTTCCAGAAACATGGTCAAACGTTTTATTTGCCTCCAGGTTTGTGTTATGACACAAAGATTTAATGAGCCATTTTAAACATGTAGTTTATATGTATGCTTTTTTTTTATCACTGAAAACTTTATACAAGAATAAAACACAATATTTGATATTTACAGAGTAATACTTCCAAAAATACTTCACATTGCACACATGCACACAACGGGGTGATTATTGGCACTTACCAAGTTATGCCCATTCACTTAATTATTACCAACAAAAATTCAGATATTCATAGCGGATACCTCAGAACCAAGACATGAAATAGTTCATGGAGAAAACAGGAAACATATCAAACAACAGGATGAAGTTGCAATTCAATACTACATAATCAATGTTGAAATGAAATATGAATGAAGTAGAAAAATATTTCATTTATAATACTGTGGTATAAAAGTATGCAGTGCAGTATTAAGGCTCAAGTACAAAAAGATTACCAAGAATATATCAAACATAATGCTGAACAGGCAGAGAATATAGCCAGCTATCTCTCATTTTTGCTTGAGAAAACGGTACAAAAACACAAACGACTTTATCTCGTCTCTGAATATTACACTATGTCACAAAGTCACTCAATGATATGCACTTATTATGTATCTGTCTTTGTAACTGTGTCTGTATAACAATGGCAGAACCGACTTCCCATAGGATACAAGCACTACCTAGTTATTTGGCTCTCATCACTCCCCCATAATGGTTTAGCTGAATTTTTCTTTTTTGTCTCTGAGGTTTGACCTGAATACTTTTATTATTAATTCTTATCTTAATCTGTCAAGGCCTTCTGATTCATGGCTCCTCCTGTAATTTGATTTGTTCATGTGGCCAATAGTAGAGATTTGATAAGAGCTGGTAAGAGTCCAAGTAAGGAGCTGCTGTTGCTCTAACCCTGTTACTACAATGAAGCATCTTTTTATAAGAAGAATAGTAATCCTATGATTATTTTTGGAAACATACAGCATAACGATATCCCTGGAAATATTAAGTGATACCATATGAGATGCCATGATGTACAATATTGTCACTAGAAGATCAGTTTTGAGTACCACAGGCAAACTCTATCCCTGTAGGAATATTGTAGTGACAGAAGGACAGAAAACCAGCTGTATTCTGAGTGCTGGCAACGAGGATTAAGAGCCAGTGATAACAGAGATGAAGGTTATGGGGGTTATGAAGGAGTCAAGTTAAAGGTGATCTCTAACAGTGACACAAGCAGGTGTTTTGTTTTGTTTTTTTTAGCACTGCAGCTTGCGGATGCTGCGGGAAATCCTCTTAAACTCACGCTGGCCCCTCTGCCAGCGTTTCAGCGAGGTGATGACCAGATGGCCGTCCATTTTCTGGCCCATGACCAGGTAGGCAGCATTGATGTCATTCATCTCCTCGCAGACACACTGCAGGCCGTCCCGCAGCCACAGCACCGTCTTCTTCAGGTCGCGCTCGGTCACACCGTTCAGCTTGTAAATGGTCTTGCTCTTGGTCTCTGGGACAATCTTGGTGTCGCCGTTTATGTAGGAAATCTCCTTGACTTTGATCTTCAGAGCTTGTTGAGGAAGACGAAGTGTAAGAAATCAAGGTTGTCATTCTTTTCACATTACTCATTTACTCATAACCATCTTTTTAAGTGCTGGGTTGAAGAGCAGTCCGCAGAAATGTAGCGAAGAACCCACACACTGTCTTCCAAAAGGTTGTCTTTTAATTAGTCAAAGTGATGTCATGTTTTCCTAAGTTACCCCATCTGAGAATATTTTTGTATTTAGATATGTTGAAGTACAGAATTACATACTGTAGGTGGGGAGATAACAGTGGGGGTAGTGAAACCTCTAATCAGAGCAGTCATTACATGCTTTCATTTTGCTATAGTCTAGTAAATGAAGTGGGTGGGACAGTGATTAAACTACTCCTTTTTTTGCTGGAGAGTCCCTGAAATCCCCTTAAGGAGCCCCCCAGGGTCATTTAGCCCACTTTGGGAACCGTCAGTCTAACAAAATAGGTGGGACTTACCAAAGTCATTCTTGCAGAGGTTGTCAACAATTTCATTGTCATTTTCTTCCCTGTCCTTGCAAGCATCACAAATTCGGGGCACTAAAACAAAAATGAGATTCAGTTAAGGGAAACAGTTTCCATACAACAGAAAAGAAATATGCTGCCTAACCAGTTTACTGGCAATATTCTGCAGACTACTGTGCTTAATAAAATTTAGGTTACAAGAAACACGTGTGCTCAGTGCTTCTTATAACTATTCATATTCCTATTATAACAAGATGAGAAAAACATGCTGTTTGTAGCCCTCATTGCGAAATAAGGGTTAAAAGCCAAGAGGAAACTTAATAACAGAGTCAGGAGACAGGAGCTAGTAAGCCTTTCCTTAATTTTTGGTATAAAGCAAATTTTGGCTTTTGTGCGCATGTATTTGCAGATGGTGTAATATTTGCTTTTTAAAATTACAGTCAAACGTTTTTGACACTTGTAGACACATCTTAGCATGCAAATCTACCTTGGAAACAATATGCTATGGGCATAATAAAGCCTTACCCTCTTTGGTGACTGGCACAAAGTTCTCCATGCCTGCAGGCGGGATGCACAGGTCATTGTCGAGTGGGAAGCGGCTGCAGTCCAGCATGTCCGGCCAAGGGAAGCCAAAGGCGGACATCACAGGTGCGCATCCGTGTTTGACGCTTTCGCACAGGGACCTGCACGGCTGGATGGGCTCATCCAAATCGTCCAGACAGACTGGAGCGAAGAGGGAGCAGAGGAACTTTCTTGTATCGGGATGGCATTGCTTCTGAACCAGCGGGATCCAAGACGACGCTTGCTGCAAAACTTCATTCATCGTTTCGTGTCCGAGCAGGTTCGGGAGGCGCATCTCCGTGTACTCTATGTCGTGGCACAGGAGGAGATTTGCAGGAATGGGCTTGCAGTTGTTCTTTTTGTAGAATAATTCATGTTGGCCAAAATTGTACAATCCGTGGATAGCTTCCATGCACGAAGGCAGCGTTATCGCCCATATCACTGTCAGAATAATGCCTCTCATTTTGGAAATGCGTAAAAATAAAGCAGAATATTAACTTTAGACGTAGCCTCTATGAACTTCAGCCGTTGTTGAGCATCAGTCAGTGTGCAGAGAGCTTCTGTCAGTGGCCAGGTCCTACTGTAACAGGAGGTTTTCTTGTAGGCATGTTTGGGAGGAGTCTGGATATTGTGCGTAAAGACCTTTTTTCCACCCAGCAGACTTAGTTTCAGGTGAACCTTGAGGACAAAATGCAGTCGCAGAAAACCCCAAATATTCTCATTTTCTAGCCATCTGAGTCTGGTTCTGCAATTTTTGCATTCAAATTAAAGCGGGCGATATTTCATTCCTAGTATTTTTCTCAATAACTTTCATCTCTTGCCTGTCTTTCATGGAAATCACAACAAAGGCTGCTTGACATTTTTTCCTCAGCTTATGCTTCAGTGTATCACTTTGACCTGACTGCCCAAAACAACAGAAACATATCTACCAAAGAAAACCCTTAATTTACTGTTTGTGGACCAAGCAATAAATAGTTTTGAAATGTTCTCAGCAGAGGCATTTATTCAGTTCATTCCGGCATCAATTTATCATCATTAGGAGGGGTGAAATCCTCAGGGCAGGTCTGCAGGTTCATACCACATGGTGAAATACTGTTTGCCCTGGTGTGAGAACCAGACCTCCACTCCACATACCCAGGGGTGAAACCAAATCTCCCTCCTACACTGCAGCTCTGGCTCCTATCCCCTCTCATACCCCCCTGAGCTAAAGTCTGGTCTGCAGACAGCAGAATGGTTCTTCTCAGGCTTGACCTTTGTGTTCTCCTTCAGAAGAAAAGGAAAAAAAAAAAGAGTGAACATCTTGTATGTAATGTGCATACAATTTCTTGCTTTGACATGCAATGTTAGACTGCAGGTCAATCAGTGGACTTAAAGAGCTTAAGTTGATGAATGGTCACACTCTCCGTAGTATTGAAAAATAAATAAACAGTTTGAAACCCATGTTTTTGTGTTGTTGTTTTTTGCTGAATTAGAATTACAGTGCATTTGAATGCATAGTGCTCTATGTAATCACAATACAGCGCCCTCTGTTGTATCACTGACCACCCACCACTGGCTTTGTTGATGTTGTGATTTATGAATTGTCTGCATTATCATAATGACTGAGCTTTTAATACAAGGATCTACAGTAATATGCTCCAGTTAATGTGGGTGCAAAAGGTTTGTTTACATGTACTTTTTGTAACAAGTAAATTAAACTTAAACTTAATGTGCATTTGACTAACAAGCGCTGCCAAGCCTTATATTTCCATGTTCAAACTCTTAAAGGTCAGGGTTAGGGTAAGTGTGTGATTATAGCCTATTTAAAATGTGTGCTGCTCTGAAGTACCATGCACATAATGTTATTGTAATAAAGCATGTCTGACCCCTGGACAACATTTCCAATTAAGTCTTGTTGAGTTTTTAAAACTAATCTGAAGCTCTCAGAGGATTGCATTTTGAAGATATTAATGACATATATTTGAAAATGTTGCGCAGAATTAAATATGAATATTCACACCAAACATTTTGATACACTGCAGTAAGGGAAAGGCCTGAGGAAAACTAATGATTCCAAAACTAGGAAGCTGTCACATAAGTGCACATGGGCCATTGGTTGCTCTAATGTTTTCTGACAGTAAGACGGGATCTGAGAGTCAGTGCACTCGTTCCCCTCCTCTCTGTGTGAGGATAAAGCCACTCAGGGTTTATATGATCTCTGTGCAGTAAGGCTGTCTGTACTTGGCAGTCTCTTGTGAGTGAGACAAAGCAAATCCACTGCCCATGTGTTGTGCCATCAGGTCTAACCAGCTACAACAATATTTTTCTTTCATTATTTCTTATTGATGAGTATTATTTCATTCTAAAACTGTCATTTAGTGCAGGAAGTGCCGCATGTTAATTTCTGTTTTGTCACCACCTAAACTTAATCTCTCAGGATCTACTAACACTCAGCAGCTGCTTCATTCAGTCGAAAAGCTGACATGAGTCAAGTGTTAAATACTACGCAAAAAGTATTTCAATTGAAAACACAGTTGTAGTTTACTGCGTCTGAATTAAACCTGTCATTAAAATTTATAGCTTCATGTGTGCCAAAGCTTTAGCAGGGAGGGATAAAGAGGCCGTGTTGGCGAGCAGTTCCACTTCACTTGTTTTTCTTTCCATACTAAAACAAGATATATAAATGATGAGGTGAAACTGGTGTGAATAAACTTTGTTTTAGGAATAAAGTACAGCACCGTTTAAATGAAGTGTTATATTGTTTCGCTACTGATGATAAAGTGCATCTCAAAAAGGACGAAGGAGCTTTAATGAGGCACATTTTGTACCTCATACTGATTGATGAATTTATGTGAATTATATGAATTATGGGCTGGAATTGATAAATGTGTGCACTGCTCACTTTTAATGCTAAACTTTTTTGACAGTTTCTCTAAATGTATTTCAGAAAACACTTAATACTGCATTGGTAATGCTATAAAACTCCTGTCTTGAGTATTTCAGAGTAAGCATACTGCTGACTGACGCACTGCAGAAATGTACTTCAGGCCAGTATGGCTTTTGCTAAGAATCACTTGAAATAGTCTTTCTTTATACAAGGATTAACAGTATGACTAAGGCTTCCTGAACCACAGACCTGCTCATCTGTCTGTCAAAGGTTTAGTTTGCTTTCATACAGCAACTTTAACCCTCCTCATCCCCTTTACTCTGAAGAGTGTCAGTTCTATTCAGGTCTCTGCAGAAACACCATTTAAGTGCTAGAACCCCCTATTAACCTGCAACTGGAATCCCTTTGGCCTAATAGTCTATAAGAGGAGCAGTAGGTCAGTTGGCTAAACTGTACCTGTGGAGCTGCAGGTCAAATGCTAACCTTTCTTTAGGCAACTAAATATAATAGGCTGTAAACAGACTGATGCACTGTTGTGAGCTCTGTCTGGGTCGAGTGGAAACCCTTTGGGACATAAACTGAGGCATCGCATATGTAAAACATGTGGTAAACTGGTCAACGTGATACATCGTGGATACCTCAGAGAACCACACCACAGCTTTCCTTTTCAGAAGTACAAGAAACAAAGGCTTTAAATGAGGGGCATACAAAAGAGAGTAAACCCACTGCATTTGGGATTGGATCAAGCCAAACCGAGCATAATGCTTTATTTCTAACGCCGTGATACCTACATCTCTAAACACACATGCCATACAATCTCTATTAACAATGCTGTTTCACAGACAGTTAAGGTTAGGGGTTTGGGATAGAAGTAAGCCGATCCCAGGCCTGTGCTCAAGGGGACCCCAGCGGGTTCTCATTACAACTCTGTGTGAAAATGAGACACAGCTTGTTGGCCCTACTTGCCCATCTGTAGTCCAGTAACCCTTCCTTTTTTCTTTTCCCTTCAGCCCCCTCAATCTCTCTCTTTTCTATGTTTTTTTTTTTTTTAACCAAGAATCAATGGCTAGACGACTGTCATAACCAATTACAGAGTGCATGTTTCCTCAGGCTTAAGAGAAACCCAAACCCCATTGGAAATGTTTGAGGAATCAATTAATTGAATGTCCATAAAGTCTCCTCTCAGTGTAAGGAGAATCAAAGCCATCAGGTCCTCTTTAATGTAAACCGAGACCCCACTTTCAAGTCGTGCTTATTAATTGGAAAAATCCCTCATCTTCCCATTTTTTAACTCACAAAGGCTGCCTTGACCTGTTCTTGGTATTGGGATTTGGACCCTCTTTGCTGCAGCTTAAGGTCTTCATAAAATTACATCTGATAAAGAAAGAAAAAGTTCATTTATCTGAAACCCCTCATGAGACTTTGAGGATTGAGATTTTAGGATTCCTGAAATAAATTGAAAGATCAAAGCCTGTCTAGATGATGAGACCTGATTTCTGCCCCCCCCAATATGCACTGTACATTCACATTACAGACATGACAAATTGCATTCACTTGTCCTGAACAAATTACAACAACAATACACTATTAAAAGAAAGTGCCTTTTTACTGCCACAGATGTTGTTCTCTGTCAGCTTGCCTGATTTAAATGTTTTGGATCCATTTACTTCACAGCTTTCATCCATTCATTTGCACACACCAAGCAATATCCATAAGGCTACATTTTTAGGACCACTAGTCTGTACTTATCATACATGGCCCCTTGACCCCCAGCAGAGAATCAACTATGTAGCTTTAAATATGTCCTGAAGTGCACATGGGATCACATTCGCTAACGAGCTTGTTAGCTTGAATCACTCCTGCAATGACATTCGGGAAGGAATTCATCCCATCCAAGAGGAATTAATCTCATTAGAGCTCCAGGGTCACATAGATTATGCCTGCTTGGTGTAATTTATGAAATGTTCCTATTGTAGAGGTCTAATTGACTCAGTATGGGGTTTTAGTCCAGCTGTCTGATATGTAGACTACGCTCCCAGACTCTGGGATAACCAGATGCATATTGTGGCCCACAGTAGCCCAGCAGAAATGTGTGTGCTGTGTAGTGCAGTGGACAAAGTGAACAAAAACACTAAAAAGGATGATTTGAAAAACAGAGATTGAAAAGCCTTAATGTTGGAGTTGAGTGTTGTCGAGTAGCACACGGGAAATTGAGCAAACTATACATCAAGCAACTTTTGGGTATTGCTGGAAGCCTTTGTAATTTGCATTTAAATGGTTCTAAACATTTTATGTTAATTGAACACACATTTTATGGCTTCCAATTTAAACTTAAAAGGCTGTGACGACCATATAGCCATAGCTGTGTGATGATTATATCTCTGGGAAATGAAGCAGTTTTTAGAATCTGAATGAAAACTGGTAAAAAACCCAGTTTGCAGTTGGATGATCCAAAAATATAATAATATCTTAATAACATTAGACACTGGGTGAGTTAAGTTTATGCTAGTGGGAAGCCCAAGGACCAATGACAAGCGGATGCGTCTGCAGGGCCCTGCTCTTTGACCCCTGACCGATACTGAAGCTGGAAGACTCACACTGTGAGGGGATCTTGGGGCTTTTTACGACTCAGACCAAAGTACAAGCAGCTCTGCCATTAGAGCAGTGTCTCTGAATGACCTAGACCTGATCTCCACCCCATATGGAGAAGGGCACCCCACATTTCCACCCCTTGTCACCTTCCCCAACTGAGACACATTCCATACAAGCGGGATGTTGCCGTTTTTGTCCTCATGCAAAAGAGAGGAGCTTTCAGTGAGTCCTCTATTGATGAGAATCAGAAAACAAAACATATGGAAAGAGTTGAGACGGTTAAAAAATTGAGTGGTTGTCAGATGTTGATGATTGAAAGCTATAAATGATCTCCAAGGTGGGTAGTTTCCTGGTATGTTAGGCAGGTTTCAAGTGCTCAAGTCAACTATTAGTCTCAATCTTCAAGTACAGCCAATTAAGATATTTATAGCTGGTACTGTGTTGTTGGTCCTTGACGAGGTTGATTTTGGAATCTATGTGTTGATGTTAGCGGTTGTGAGTGAAATCGTACAGTACATTATTTTGACATAACAAAATACAAATTTATGGAATGTAAATGTAGCTGAAAGGATTAAATAATCTTGGAATAATAAGAGCTTGGATGTTTTTCTCATGAAGCCAAGTCTTAAAAAGCATTAATTTCATCCACAGTGCTCTGAGACAGTTTATCCATGACATGAACAAATTACCACTCCAGCAGAAGTCATGGATCATTTGACTTTTGACAGTTTGTGTTGTGAAATATAATCTCACGTACCTTCGTCACCGGAATTTGGGGTTAGGAGAAAGAAAAAAAACCTCTTAATTTTAGCCATGGTAGCTGTGGGTAGTAAGTGACCCACAGTGACCCCTGGAATACCAGACGCAGGCTCAAGTGTAAATAAAGGTTTGGTGTTCATTCACAGCACCACAACAAGGATGGATTTTGTTTAGAGGGAATAAGCGTCGAAGCAGTGTGTTGCCTGAGCAGAAACAGACATTACACTACGTTCAACCCAACCTCTCGACAACCTCTGCTCAGCAGCTCACCAGTCAACCTCTCAACTTCAAAACAACCGCTCTGAACCAAGAAACAGGACTTGACCCGCTCTCAGTCTCTAAACTTCCAAGAACAGGACAAAATGATCAGAATACAATTATCTTGTACAATAACTTGCATATCTCAAACAATATCTCCCAAGATAGTCATCTTTTTGAGGTTTTCCAGATATATGTGATATGACTTTATGTTTTGTTCTGACAGAGTAAAATGTTTGAGCTTCTCTAAGTGTATTAAGACTGATAACAGCATTCAACTCTAAGTAAATGTAATTTAGGATAATTTCATCCAGATACTACTGACTGGCTAAAGAGACTGCAGACATGCATGAGTAAACAGAGTACACACTCTATAATTTTCTAGGGAATTTGAATATACTGTGGAATGAAAGCAATCTAGATAAGAACTGAAGGGAAATAACTGGCAAGTCTTTTACAATATGTGTTACTGTAAATTGTTTATGTATCTTGCTACCTACAGAACAATGGAAATTTATTGGTTTGAAAAGCACATATGGGAGTAAAGTTGCCTGAACTGTCACACCCAGAGATCATAATTATTTGTCCAGATTATTATTGTTGTTGATTTTTTTAAATATCTGACTTTTATATGAATAGGCAAATTTTACTTTAAATACATTTTTACACACCTTTAATGGCAGATAAAAGGTAACAATTAGTCTGTTACTCCATTATAGGTAACTAAGTCTAAGTTAATAAACTTGCATGTACTGTACATAAAATATGTTTTATTTGTAAGCAGGCATGTCTTATTTGGTCAAAACGTGCATCTTATACTGCAGTGTCAGTGGGCATGCAGCAGAGACAGTAAATATTGGTACAGATATTTTAGTGTTCCTTCCTTAAAAGTTAGTCATGCATAAATATACTGTTTACACCTAAATGTACACCTATGCTTGTGTGCATATACACACTTTCAAGAGACCAGAAACACAAGACTAAACACTAAAACACAACACTGAGTTTGGAGCTCTTCCACTGACAATCGATAAATCCGAGACAGTTTGTATTTGCAGGGTAATAGGTGTGTTCCTAATTAGTTCAACTTTTGCTAAGTTTCTATTAGGTGTTCATCAAAAACATCCCACTGAGGTCACTAATGCTATTTTAATGCAAGCTGATGTTGGGAAATGCTTTGTTATTGCTGCATAGTTTTGACTGCAGCCTTTGGTACCACCTCAGTGATAGTCTCTGAGGGGTTTGAATCATACTTACTGTATCAAACTGAATTCTTTTTTTCCAGTTTCAGTCTATGTCTCATCATTATTAGTTTTTTTAATAGAGTCTGTTATCTCTGCTATGCTGATAATACCAGCTTTATCTCTCATTCCAGCCAAAAGACATTGGCAAGTCCTCCTTACTGACTCTAGTTAAAAGTTTGAAGTCAGCAAACCTTTCTCTCCAAGGAAGCAGTTTCTTGTGATCAGCCTTGATCACATAATAAAAGATTCAACTCTGTATTGGTTCAGTATCTTCCACTTGGAGTCATTTTTTTATTCATATGCAGCATGGATTTTGAGTAACAGGTAAAAAAATAAAACTCAATCTTGCTTTCTCAAATCGAGTAGAATTTCATTAGCTTTATTATTCCAAAATCCTGAGTTATTCATGCACTGTCGCTTCACATCTTGGCCATTGCAGTGCCTTCTTTTTTCCTGCCTTCAGTGGCCTGAGTCCAGCTGGTGCACAACACTACAGCTTTTTTAAATCACCTACAAGACATTACATGTTTGAGCATAAAGTTTTAAGCCCTTACAAGCAGCCACGCACTCTGTGGTCCTCTGGCGGAGCTTTTCTAATTGTTCCACAGACTAGAATGAGAACTAAAGATTATCTGCCATGTATCGTGCTACCTCATGTTACTATTGCACAACACTATTTAACCCTTGTTTGGAAAATAGTTATTGTAAGCCATTAATAGTTCTGATTGAGGCCCAGTTCAAATCAATTAAGTTAAAGTGAAGTTGCGCAAGGATAAACTGATCACCACCAAACAAGTAAAAAAAACAAATAAAAAAATAAAAACCTGATCTTGTGGAGAGACCAAGGTTACCAATTAGATAATCCATTCAAAAGAAGCATGTTTGCTCAATGGCTACTTTAATTTCCTCAGACAATACAACAGCAGAACAGCACATATTATTGAAATTCTGTGTTATGTGACTCATCTTGACTCATCTTGTGACTTATCTTTTTATATCGGTAGCAAGAAGTATTTGTCATTTCACTAAGCTGTCTATTTTTATTGTTTTCACAGATCTGTTTAAAAAAAAAAAAAAAATATGCATTCACTTCCCAGTGGAGGTAAATACTTGTGTAAAACCACTACTAACATCCAAAGTCTGATGACCAGCAAGATGTCATCACTGCCTTTCCTGTTTCCGTATGAAGAGGGCAACATTGTGCTCCACTCTGCTGAATTCTCCCTCTCTGGAAACAGAGGAAAGTAGTCTGCGAACAGTCAGAAGCAACGACCAAGCCCTTTATTATTCCTCTGTACACTCCCACAACAGACACTGACCCGCGCTTACGTCTTAGCATGTTCCATGAGGTGTGTGTGCGTGTGTGTGTATTTAGCTAATACTGTGGAGGTGGATGGAACAAGCCCAAGGCAGTGCACAATAAACCTGCAGAGTCCTGCTGACAGGAGGAGGAAAAGACCCAACATTATCCTAAAGTAATTTGGGAGACACATCACTGCACACACACATAAAGACTGGCCACACATTTACTAAATGATGCCTCCATTTTAGCGCTGAAGGCTTTTCCAACCTCAAACATCCAGGTAGACGACCTCCTTCACAGTCCTAACGCTCTAATTGTTTGACATTCCTGTTGCATTTGTCATGGAGGGATGAGATAGAGGCCTGGCCCTGTGAATGCTATTTCTTGTTTTAGACGTCAGCATTGGAGGACAAGGCATTTTTTGCACAAAATCAGACATTGCAGAAAGTAAACAAAGCCAGCTTATCTTTCACTGTAGTGCTAAATTAAATATTCTCCAAATCTGTGCTTGACAATCCTGGCTAAATTATGGTGATGGCACAATCTCAAGTTACCGTTCCAACCAAAACATTGCCCCGGCTCTGCCTCACACTGCCAGAGCTGACGTATGCCCTCTCAGATGACACGTCCAGTATATACAAAGCTTGAATATAAGATTTATTCTAATCCAGTCATTGCTCAAAGCCCGGGTTTCAGAGCTGATATTAAAACTGAAATAGTAGGCAACAAGTGACAAACTTGTTCAGTGTCAAGAAGGTAAGACTGTTTTGTTTGCCTCATTTTCACAGAAAAATGATGGTCTGTAGACTCAAATACATCGCTCCATCAAAGGAGCAGAATAAAATGTCTCTGTACATATATAACATACTAAAACTAGTAGCTGTGTAACTGTGTTAAAATGAACATCATTCTACTATAGACATCCTCTTTACAGTTTATTTTCCTAAAAAAATAAAAGATTAGCTTCTTCTTCATCTTCCTCATCTTCTCATCACTTTCTTTATCTTCTTTATCTTCATCTTTTTCCTCATCATCTTGAGTGGTGTTTCTCCAGTCCAGTGCATGAGTAGTAATCAAATAACTCTTCTTATTTAAAGCCTTTCTATCTGACACCTCAGAGATCAATAAAAATGAGACCTCTTTGCAACAGAGGTGACATCACAAGACTGGTCAACATTGGCCATGTTAAACATTAAAGCTGCACTAGGCAACTTTAACTTGCAGTGAGAGGGAACTTTTTTGAAAAAATTCCAAACCTAGAAATCATGTAATATGACATATATAAATTGTGCACAACATGCTCATATTACCAACTCACTCAGTCTGATCCCTTTATACCACCGGATACTATAAGGGCAATAGAGGAAAAGATGGAGAGTCCACCTTCCTCTGAACAGAGTGCTGTTCATTTGCTGCTGTTTAGAAGACTGTTTGTCTTTTGCTCTTAAGTTGACACTTCCTGTGGGTTGGGAAGTGTACATACTCGAAACCACAACATTTCTTTTGGGCAAACAAGTTGAATATACAGGGTCTGAAATAATGGAAATGGGATGCGTTACTCTGTTGCAACCTCATTTTGTGATTTTGCTTTATAAGCTGTATGTTTTATATGAAAATTTTAGATAGATATAGTTATTTAAAAAAATAGAAATAGGAAGATGTAACTACAGGCAAAATCAAGGGTACAGAATCTACAGAATTTAAGGGTACAATTTCTGTTAATTAATGTTGATAACAAACTTAATGAAAATTCTGATAAACCCAGGTTTTGAGGGTAAAAAAAGCATGCTCTGATTTTTAGTGGATAAAAATGCCTTAGAACAAATTCCAAGGCACAGAGAGTCATTTTGGAAGTTATCTTGTTCATTTTTCGTATCTCCTGAGGGGATATTTAACAAGTCAATCAACACTGGATAATCGCCTTACAAAGATGGATAGTTAAAGTAAACATTTCATTGTTAAGGTTGAAGATATCCTTTAATTGTAAGAGAATGAAATGAGGTCCACAGGGGACCCTGCTAACAGTTCTCTGTGATCGCTTTCCCGGGCCTGGGAACCCCAACACACACACACAAACACACTCATACATTTTGTCCCTCTTTCTCCCACATCTGCGTCTATGGCCCAACTTGTTTAATACTTCTCCTCTTCCAACCTCCCAGTGCAGCCAAGGCACTAATAGGCCCATCAAAAGCTGCTGGGGCCTCTGATTCTTGTTACCCTGGGCGAACCAACAGAGATTTCATTGGTCAGTGGATGCACTTCGGCTGCTCACCACCTGGGTTTACTCCACATGGCTGTTGTGGCTAGACGGAGTGAGTGCGTGCATGCTTGTGTGTGTGTGGCATGAGGATGGTGCGGTAGTGTGGAAAAATGTTTGGCCGTGGGTTCTTCAGTGGGCTGTGGAAAACAAGTGGAATAAATTCTGTGTGAGCACAAAAAGACTTTGGACATGCTTTGTGTCTGGCCTGTGAGTGTTCCATTGTGTCTGGCGGTATTGTTTGCATTTTCAGCATACTGTACAGACTTCTGCGTCATATACTGAGTCTTTACTTCTTCACCTGAACCTGATTAAGTCAGGAAAACACAAGAGCACAAAATTAACAACACCGGGAAGATTGACAGCTTGCGTCTGTGGCTTTTGCTACCTGTCATGTTCAAGGTTCGCCTTCTTGACGCACATGGAGAAGGGAGGGGGAAACACTGAGGGGAAAAAAAGAAAGAGAGAGGTTGGAAAAACTTGACCCTAAAGTTGTTTGATCTCCTACTGATGTGCCCAAAGACAATAATGGATGGACTCTTTTTTTGGAGTGGAGGGGAGGAAAGCTGTCATTGTCACCTTGTCTACGCTGCGTCAGGAGCAGCCATTTGAACCTGAGGTTGGGGCATAAATCTCCAACGCCGGGTCAGCCTTGACATTCTGTTCCCAGATGGTGCCTTCCCCTGCTGTGTAGTCTGCCCCGAGGGGGCTCGGCATCTCAGCCAGACCCATCCATCACTGGAGAACCAGGCCCCCTGCACAAGCAGTGCAAGCCCAGTGAGGAACACCTGTCCTGCTATCTATCTATCTATCTATCTATCTATCTATCTATCTATCTGTCTGTCTGTCTGTCTGTCTATCTGTCTATCTGTCTGTCTGTCTGTCCACACAGCTCACCTCATCCCCCGCTGTTTTTTCAGAAGTCTTAGAGGTCATTTGAGGGTGTGAAACAACTTTGCACATCCAGAGACACATTTCTAAGATGACATTCACACTCAAGTCTGTGGTTAGTCCATTAGGCCTCATATTACATGCAGGTCAAAGGTTGGGATATTATTGATGTTAGCACAAGGCCACACATGCTATACATCAACATTTAGCAGGAGAAACATGAAATGAATCAGCATGGGAATCAAACTGATTATATAGTAAGGATGGTCATTTTAGAACAACCCACCGCCGCTTAAAATAGTAAGAAATTCAGTGCAGAGTTCAGCTTTAACAACAGTGAAATATATGGAAATGTGAAGGAACAGACCAATTTGGAAAATGAAAGAAAAGCCACAAAGCACGATCAATCATTTGAAAAGACAAAATATGTAACGTCTTCACTCTGAGCAGTTTTTACGCAAAAGAATTGTGCCGCTCCTGTTTTGGGTCCATCTGTTTTACATATCGTGGCCAAAAAACATCACTGATTTGATTGGACCCAAATGTGATGCTTGAGGCTCCGTCATACATCCCAGGCCCATTTGACCCTCAGACAAAGCTCCGTTTCCCTCTCCGCCGTGGTCTTGTTCAAGAGGCTGCAGGACCAACTACAATGTGTGTGAAAGTGGGGGTCCCGCCCCAGGCCAGTGATCCCAGCAAAGGCCTCTGCTATAATTTCAGTTCTATTTGGTGGTACATCTGGGGACAAATTGTTTAAGCATGTATTCAGGATCTGATCTCACCTGTTGAACCATTTTGGGCATTTTCGCTCCAAAATTAGATAAAGTGACACCTACTCTTATTGAATTAAATTTCCCTCCAGCAAAAGTGTCTTCTGTCTGTCTGGTCTTACATAATGGTTGATAGGGCAACATTAAAATAAATTCTGTTTTGTCAAGGATGATCAAATCATTTCTTTTTACAGACTAGATTGTGTGTATTTTAGAGACACTGAATGCTTGACATCAGGTAATGATTTTCCTAAAATGGATATAGAGCATTTGGGAATGGAGCTCTTAAAATTGTTTAAGAAGGTACAACATGCCAAAATGAAAAAAAGAAAGAAAAAAAAAAGTGCAGATAAAAGCCTGGGAATAATATACAAAGCACCAAGCCAGTTTCTGCATGCGGCGTGTTACCATCTCCACTTCAAAACCTTGTTCCCAGCTCTATCCAGCAATCCCACATCATGTCTATATTAATTTCCATCAGCACCAGGCACCGCACCGCACTCTGGCATATATCGTCCCACACACTTGTCAAACATCTGAAAAGCATAGAAAGGATGTTCCACATGGTTTTGATAAAAACAGAGGTAAGCTATGGTCACCAAACGCAGCTTACTCATTCACATTCCTCTTCTGTAATGAATTCTTTATGTAAACGGTATCGTGATTCCTTGGGGAAGATTAAAAATGGCCGTGGGAAAAATAGGTTTGTGATGAGGCAAATCTATCATTAAAGAAATGCTCAAATGTTCTTCATAATCCATTGATGTGAGATTAGGTCTTACTAAATCACAAGCTTACCCATATTCATGATGGCTCGCAAATCTTTCTTCAGCTGGTCATCAAGTATGTCCCTTTGTTTTGGAAAAGAGAGAGAGAGAGAAAACAGGAAACGTTTGGATTGTTTCCAGCTTGCAAATGAAGCATAAAGCATATGCTCAGTGTGACAGTGTTTATACAATGCTTCAACAAGATGGCTTAAACTAGCTTACAGATTTCAGGAAAAGTATCGAGACCCGGCACATATGCTGATTGTCTGGAGTCAAAGGGCCTAGTGGTGATTTATGATGGAACAGACGTAATTTGTTTTCCCCGCCACAATAGCGCTGATAGACAGTCAACAGATTCTGAGGTCTGTTGCAAACCCAAACTTTGCCAATTATCTGGATTTGATGTGTTTGATGGCTTCATATGGTTTGAAATTCAGGGCAAGTCGAGTTTCTCCTGCAACTGCTTAGTTCATACTGATAACAAAAGGAAAGCAGTGATTGTGCTGATAATTTTATGATTAGAATGTAGGTGATGTCATTGCAGTGAAATGCCTGATTTTTCTTTAACAGCTTCCCAATTTTGTTCCTCAAAGCTGTCTTTAATAATATGTTTGTTTTGGTGCAACAAGTCGCTGTTGTCATTTGTGTCCACAAATAAAAATGTTGGCCAAATTGCCTCCTCCTTGTTTATTTTATAACTACAAATACCTGTGGGTGTTCAGTTTCGGAACAGTGACATAAGAAATTGGCACATTTTCTCCACTGATCCCTCAACAAAGGCAAGCCAGCTGGAAGCCACTGACAAAACAATGGACAAATGTTTTGGGATTTTTTTTTATAATATGCATTTCATCACTTAATGGTGGTGTTGGGTTTGCATGCAGTGAAATCTCTGTTATTGTTTCCTAACCTTTACTGAGGAGGTAAGAAGCACATAGCAGATCTTCCTTTTTGGTCATGTGGTTTGGAAGGGAGGCAGTGGCATCATTCCCAAGAGCTTGTGCGGGTTAACATAAAGTATATATTGTAATCCTTAACAAATTGTGGAGGATTGAAATGTATACATTCTGTTATGATTAAATGTGACTAATAAATATATCTTTCAAAAACAGAAATCTGGTCACTTATACTGGAAAGAAAGACTTGTGCTGTTTTCATTTTCAGTCTGACCTCATTTTATAACCTGTACCATCTTTTGTGTTGGAAGAGAGAATCTCAGGCGTTTGGAGTTCCTGCACCGTCATCGCACAGCTCTTCTCTTCTAACAGGTGGGATTTGTGATGAAAATCATATGCTCAAGTTATACAAATCTATATCAAATACACAAGGGCATCGTTTTATTGTTAGCATTTAAGTAAAAGTCTAACAATCCACTGTTCTCCTGACATTAAACCATAACAAACCAGAATCAGGCTGGTGCAATTACTTTTAATTTAATTTAGCTTTCGTCTATGATAAAACTGCCAGTTTTACGAAAAAAACCTGTATTCAAGAGGCATGTGAGGTAACGGGCAGCAAACACAAAAAATATGTCTCCACGCATTTTCTGAATTTTCTTGTAGCCCAGCTACAGAGGTCATATTTTGGATTATGCCCAGTTGAAAAATGTATTTTCCACCTATTGGAACACCTGTTTACTTTTATTATTTTTGGTCAACACTGACAAATGAGTCATGTTTTGACTATTGGGCCTACAAATATATTTAGTACATTATGTGAAATACATTTATTACTTTATAACGTGTATTACTCTAGAGTTAGATTTACCATTCCTCCAAACCTTTTAACACTGTAAATGAAAACAGTTTAGGACCAAGTCATTACAAAATCAGTTGTCACCCAGACTGCATTTCCCTCCTCCATTTTGCTCTGCCAAGTGAATGCAACCTAAATTCTTATGGTGCATGACGCAGCCCCGGGTCCCCTGAGACACAAGCCAGCAACCACAATGCAGAACTTGTTTAGAAGCCAATGCATATCTCAAAAGAAAGCAAAGAGATTTGCGTATGAAATCCAAGCCAAGATGAGAGCACAGCTGTGTTGGATTTGTCACAACGCATCCACTTCCAAGTGAGTATCAGACCAGCACAAGCACTGAACATCGGTCAGATGTAAGATGATCATCTTTCCTTCTTGCTCTGAAGGAAAGACACTACTATGAGGAAAGTTCTGAACGCAGCCTTGACCAGAGCTGACAAGTGATGATCTAATACAGATAATCCTGCATTATGCTGGTAATAGGAAATAATTTTTTGATTGCCTTGTTTTGACTATGTCTGTTTCACAGTGCTCTGTCCAGTAATAACTGTTTGCTTTCAGCCATTTAAGCACTTGTCTGCCTTATAAAAAAAAGCCTGAATGGTCTCGAACACATACTGAGCATAAAATTGCTTTCTGTCAATCCCAAAAATTAGATTTTGTTCTGTGTCTCTGTATAAGTACCAAGGAACCCCCCCAGGCATCCCGACTCTTCCAAATGCTGTTGGCTGATTGAGTGACAGGCGCTGTTTGAGAGAGACACTGAGGAGCTCTTTATTCCAGCTGTGGGGACCGTGATTGTTGAGCTATGTGCTGAGACACACAGATGCTTGTTTGGCCAGACCACTTGATATGGCGAGAGATCTCTTCCATCACCATGCTCCTGAGGCCAAGGACCCACTGAAACCACAAATACAGAAGGGTGCAGAGCTTGTCAAAACCCACTAAGCAGGTACAGAGGGGACTCAGAACTGAATCAACAAATAATGCACCTATCAGTGACTATACATGTAGGACACACTTGGCTGGTATGGCTTGGAACCGAGTGTTTATTATCTTTCATGAAACTATCTGATAACGACTTCGGCTTCTCGGCCTGTAGCGGCATGTGTTCCTTGAAGATAGCATATTTGGATTAACAGCATGCAGACCAAGTGGAGCCGTGCTGAATTTTTTTGCATTTCTTTATTGTTCTTGGAGGAGCAAAATTGTTGGACAATAGAGGGGAAAGGCTTAACATTAACACAGCTTGTTAAAGAATTGTTACCCTTAGAGGTGTCATATATGAGGAAGAATGGCAGCCGTATGGAAACCCTGTCCTACAAATACAGTCTGCACAAACGGTTTGTGTTGAGGGCTGAAAATAAGTATGATGAACTAGGAATAAAAGAGGAATATGTGCGTCATTTTCTACAATAACATTTTTTTCCAATAAAATTTTAGCTAATTGAATAAGTGAAGATCATCACCTAGCAGGAAGGCATTTAGTTTAATACTGGCGACCAGTATGAGATCTGTGATCACTGGTATGGTTTACACAAAGCCAGCCAAAGCCAGGTTTTTGGATGCAGTGTTACCTGCCAACATAAAACAACTGATGCATTATTTCCATTACTGTCTCCAAACTGATGAGACAGCTCATCAGTTTTAGGACTGCTCTAAAGCCAAGCCAAGCAGGGTCAAATTCAGAAAGAGTGTTTGATTGTTTGATAATGTTTTTGTTTTTTTCCTATTTAGAATGCATTATACATGTATACAATCAATGTCAGACTCTTTATTTTTTCATTTTTGTTTAATATCCTACCCATAAGGCAGAAAAAATGTTACTTTCTGGATCAGAGGTGTACAGCTTTATTTAAAATTATATTTTTTGACATTTCTTCAAGTAAGGAATTGTGTTTTTGAAAAATACCAGCAGACACACATTATTACATTATTCTGGATTAAAATCAGCAGTATTACAACCTGAGAAAATACAGGACATCACTGCAAATTTGTTTATACATTTATTAATTTTAAGACTTATACAATTTCTTGGAAATTGCACATACCATACAGTAAAGTGCTGTTTATTAACAAGGTGTCCATAGCCTACTGTCAGCACACACAAAAAAGTCAAGAGATCAGTCCTTTTTTATTAATGGGAAAATGTGCAATTCTGCCAAGGCTAGAAACCACAGGACTCTAGTCTGCAATATCCTCCACAGGCAAAACCTGACACTGCTTCATAAAAATCAGTTGTCATGCTAACCTGTAACAGCCAGAAAATATGCCTATTATCCTCATAAAACCTGGAAAACCACATTATATCCACAAAGTTTGTGTTAGTGAAGCAGCTCTAAGATTTGTTTTTTGATGTCATCATGAGATTCTTCACTTCACTTCACTGGGATTTGACTGTCCAAGATTGTAGGAATGAAATAAGCTCTGTTTGACAAGGCGTTTTATGGGTATTTCAGTGGTGGAGTGCATGAAGGAATGGGATGAGAAGGAGTAAAAAATGGGTCTTATTTCAAACCCCTGTTTTTTATAATTCCAAGAAGATAGAGCTAAAACCACAGAACAAGGCTGCCTTCTGCTTTCATTATTAAAGTTGAGCCAACTCTGGGCTACAACCCACTGCAATAACAAAGTGTTTCATTTTCTGCACATACAAACATGTTTACAATAAAACATTCAATAATTAATTGCTGACTCAAACATCAAACATCTGCTCTTATTCAAAGTGCTGTGTTATAATAATGCAAGACTGAGCTTGGGCTTTTCCAAATGTTAGTTTTATTACAGAGGCAAGTTATGAAATGAACCTCAGTCTAAGTTATAACAATTACTTTTTGTTCTTGTGCCTGATTTCAGCCCAATGAATCTGTATCATGTAGTATCCAGTGAACACAGCATGTGCCAGAGGACAATTCCCGTAAAAAATATTCGGCTGTTTTACACGAAAAAAGGCAAACACTGCGATGATCAAATACTTTCACAGTCAGAATGGGAGATGGTATTGAATGTCATGGATCAATTCAGTATCAAAGCATGTTCATGTCACAGTCTTGTTCAGTCTATACCTGTATTTCTGTCTCCAAGAGGCTTGCAGTGAGGGGTCCTGAATCTACTCTGATACCCCCCAGTCCGGTCTCTGAGACTACCGGTGAGGCACTGGGTGTCCTCATGGTAAGCGAGGACAATGATGGGGAGAAACTAGGGGTCATGGCTGAAGGTGTGAGTCCTGTGTTCCTGGCTAAGGGCGAATAGGCATATTTGGGGTAAGAAGGCCTCCTACTCAGGGAAGGCATGCGCCCCAGAACCCGTGGAGGCACAGTCCTGATGCCAGGCTGGGCCACTCCTGTTATCAGCGGTGGTGGGTGCATGAGACAGCTTGACTCGGCTGCCAAGTCCTCCCGGCCGCCTTGAAGCTCCTCATCAGGGAGCATTCCGATGTCGGTGAAGATGGAGGCCAGAGAATGGAAGCGTGGCTCCCACTCCAAAAGGTAGTCCCAGCCATAGCTACCGTGGAGTTGCTCCTCTGGACACACCAGTGAAGAGAGAGACCCCATGGAGGCATGTCCTTCCAAGAGAGGGATGTACCCTCTTATCTCCATGCTCTCCTCCAAATCCCTCACCCGAGGCATTGCAGGAAGTAGCCCCTCACCACCTCCTTCCTCTTTGAAGTGGTGGAGGCTTTCCGCACTGGCCATTCCAGTGACGAGACATTTACTGATGGATGCAATGTGCTCCATCCCTCCATCAACAGAGTGGCAGGAGATATTATCCCCTGCAATGGCAGAGTCTGGGATCTCTCTAGTCTGTTTGCTCTGCATGGATCCAGACCTTTTATGGCAAGGGTATTCATTAATCCATTTGATCTCCTGGTCCTCTGCCGTCTCACCCTCTGCTGAACCGCGACCACTTGAGTCTGAATGCCTGTATGGGTGCGATATATCCTTCTTTGTCAATATGTGATTGGGCTGTTTCAACTCCTTCAGACAGACAGCATTTCGCGATTGGCCGCTTGATCTTCCATATGAGCCTGTGCCTTGGTTCAAGTTAGCGGCAATGACGGCAGCCTTTTTGATGGCAGCTTCTTTGATCTTGTACCTGAGAACCAGGGCCACAAAAAAGACGAGGAGGAGAAGGAACAATATTAGTGACACACACAGACTGAGCATGTGCACATTGAGCGGCACCCCAATGAGCGCTTCTGCGGAGAAAGAGATGTTGATGGACACCAGGCAGGTGGTAGTCCTGGAGTCTAGTCTGGGACTGCCTGCGGAGACCATCAGCTCCACAATGTCCTGTCTGGCATGGCTGCCTCTTGCGCGATAAACAGGTCCCGACACAAAGATGGCACCGATTGTTTTGTTAATGGAGAAAAATGGTGAGGGGTTTACCAGGGAGTACTCCACCAACCCATCCACCCCTCCATCATAGTCCATGGCCATTACAAAGCCAACTGTCTCTCCTGGTTTGACATTCTCAGGCAGGAGGAAGTGGTACTGCTTCTGGGTGAAGACAGGGCTGAACTCGTCCACTCCCTTGATGGTCACCTGCACCCTCACTGTGGCTGCCTTGTCGCCTTTGTCTCTGGCTTCGACTACGAAACAGTAATCACTCTCGCGTTCATAATCAAAGGTCTGTCTGGTGTGAATGTCGCCTGTTAAAGGGTCGATGGCAAAAGCCTCCTTCCTTTCAGGGCTGCCGCTGCCATAGTCCATGAAGCAGGAGGACAGGATGGAGTAGGTGAGCTGGCCATAGGGCCCGTGGTCATTATCAATAGCGTAGACAGAACAGGCAGGGGTAAATGCTGGGAGGTTCTCCAACACTGAGCAGTTAACTGTAGGGAACATGAAGTATGGAGTATTATCATTCTCATCCAACACTGTTATAAAGACCACTGCAAAGGCCACTTTACGTTCCTCAGGCGATTCTCCACCATCAGATGCCTGAATGGTGAGGGTATATTTAGAGTCTTCCTCATAGTCAAGTGAGTGGTTGGCCACCAAAACGCCAGAATGAGGGTCCAGCTTGAAGTGACCTTTGCTGTTCCCCGAGATGATGTCGTACCGCAACAGGCCATTGGTTCCCAGGTCAGGGTCCTGAGCGCTGACCTGCACTAGCCTGGTGCCCGCCAAGCTATTTTCACTCACCTGGGCATGATACTCCGCGCTGACAAATATGGGAGCATTGTCATTGCAATCTGTCACTGTCACTTTAATGACAGTGGAGCTGTTCAATGGAGGCGTCCCACGATCAGACACACTGACTGTTAGTGTATAGCTGTCAGTGGTCTCACGATCTAAAGGGTTACACAAGACAAGTTTTCCTACACTCTTATGTTGATTTCCAATGTGAACCTTTTTTACTTCCAGACAGAACTGTCTCTCTTCATTTCCCTTGACAATGGTGTAGTCCAAATGAGCATTTTCAGGGCCCCAGTCTAGATCCTCTGCAGAGAGGGTCAGTAAGGTGGTGCCTGTGGGGGTGTCCTCTGGGACAGTAAGCACATAGATGTCCTGCTGGAAGACCGGTGCATGGTCATTAGTGTCCAGAATCAGCACATCTATGGAGGTGATAGTCGAGCGTACAGGATCTCCCCCATCCCGGGCTTCCACCAGAAGCTGGATCAGGTTGCTGTTTGTCATGGCCTTTAGGGCCTTGTTGGTGAAAACAGACCCTGCAGGACAAATATATTTACAATAAATTACTTTCCGCAAATAGTTTGCAAAGAATTGCTCTCGGCTAACATGATATAAAAACTATAGGAATATGGAGGCGTAAAGTAAAATCTTTCAAATACTACACTGCCATGGGAATATTTAATAAAACAGTGTGTTGCAGTAAATCATAAACATATATTCATACATATGTACTGTATGTCTGTATCATCTTTACAAGACCATTTCTCACAAGATAGAGAAGACTTCACAAGATTTTTATCTGTCTCTCTGTCTTTCTGTCTGTGATTCCAGTTGATTGCTAATCAATCTAATAACTCAGATTGACTTCAGGTTAGCCCCTACAGCGGCAGCATTCATTGTTGTGAAACACACAGACATGGAAAAACTGAGAAGCACTGCAGAAAGCACCATATTAAATTTCTGGATTTTGAGAGCTTTACCCAGCATTGATGCAAATTTCACTTCCCATTAGTATCCTTCACCACAAAACAGAGCAAACACATTTTTCAGATATTAAATTGTGGAGTTCAAACCTGATAGAGGCCCATAAATTACTCTCGAGTGGAAAAGACATGCTGGCCAATATTGCAAAGTGCTGGCATGTAAGTCTTAACTCTGTTATATTTATCTTCATTCATGGCTTTTGGGACTTTTTAAATGGGAGATAATCGGAGAGTTCTGGCTCCTTAGCGGTATTTTATCTCAATGACCTCTAATTGCCTGTCTCTCCTGTTAAATCTCACCCCTCTCTCTCTCCCTATCCATGCTACTCATTTGCACATCCAAGTCTGCAAAAATATAAACAATGGAGAAACAGAGCGCTACTGGCAGAATGAATACTCCAAACAACCTTTGATACTGTATGCCGAGTTGCTCATAACCAGGCAAAGTCTTTCTGTTGGCATGCACCCATTTAGCTATGCCAGAAAAATGGATTTTAATGGAGGGAACTTGAGAGATGAATATGAAAATCAGACTGCCAAACAGTCATAAGGCATGAAACTTGTAAAGCATTCAGTAATAGTTTTAAAACATTTGACAGAATGAAGCATATGAAATACAGTACATTGTATCATTGTTAGGATTTCATTCTTTCTTTTGGGGACTTTCCAGGATCTACAGATTAAGCCTTAAATTTTAGGGGGATTTGTGCTTGGGTTCAGCTTATGTTGAGAAGAAGAATGATCTCAGTCTACATAAAAAATACAAACAATTTATAACAATGAAGTATTACTTCACACATAGAGCACTTAAATGTATTGAAGAAAAAATACCGGTAATGACCTAAGTTCTT
Source organism: Holocentrus rufus (assembly GCA_900302615.1). NCBI lineage: Eukaryota > Metazoa > Chordata > Actinopteri > Holocentriformes > Holocentridae > Holocentrus > Holocentrus rufus. Next base: position 43,119 of record OMLF01010624.1, read on the forward strand.
TGCCATTTGCACTTTTGTCACTGGAAGATATAATGTGAAATCTGATCTGTTTCAACTTGTCTTTTCTATTTCAGCTGAGCGCTCTTACCATTGTCTGGTTGGATGTAAAAGCCCTGTGAAGGAGGGGAGAGCAGTCTGTAGGAGACCCTGCCATTAAGCCCAGAGTCTCTGTCAGTAGCGGACACCGACACAACCAGCGTATTGGCTGACGTCAGCTCTGACAGCTCCACCTAGAAGAGGTCCAACAATATGTTAGCCATACCTACAATACCTAGCAAGATCACCATGCATATGTAGTGAATCTGATGTTTGTAGCCTTTATGCATTTGCATTTGTGGCCTGATGACCAAAAGCTGTTGGTGTGCAGGTCCTATGTCTTTTTGCTGATGGGCAATTTAGTGATGTTGCTGAGCAGGGTTTTAAAGATTTTATACCAAAACTGAAAACCATAATTCAACAGTCCTTGGTAAACTGTACATATGTGGTGAACCATAATTTTTATTTTTTACCACAGTTCTTGAATGTGATTTTTTTGTTTGACTGTGATCTGATATTACAGCAAACATATGTTCAACTCTGGTTTTGATTAACAGTACTTTTAGCCCTAATAACTTACTGTTCCACATGTATGGTCCAAAGACATTGTGTTTCTATGTTATACAACCTTTACAGAATATTGGCAAAAGCCCCCATTCAATTTTATTTGTTGTTGGTATACAATTGGTACAATTGGTATACAATTAGTTTGAAAACCATGATAAAAATCGAACTGTGCCTAAAAGGAGAAGTAGAAACCAAAAAAAACCCCCAAAACTATGAACTATCACACCCAAACTGCTGGACTGAGGCATCCAAGGCAGTCAGTTGAAGCTAGTGCAATGCAGGTGTAGCATCAAATATTTATTTTAATTTTATGATCACACAAGCAGTAAATATGTGAGTAACAGATTGATGAATTTGTCAGTAGCAGAAGGTTATTTGGATAGCATTAGAAAAATAACATTGCTGTGTCATTAAACCACAGAGGGGTGTACCTGGTAGGAGACCTGGGTGAAGACTGGAGCATTGTCGTTGACATCCAGCACCTGAACAGTAACCTCTCCTGTGGTCTGGTGGAGGGAGTCTGACGCCCATATTTTAAGTTTGTGCTCTGTCTGCTCCTCGTAGTCCAGGGCTTGTCTCAGGGTTACCACACCAGTGTACCGGTCAATAGCAAAGAAACCATCAGCACTTCTGTTGTCCGCAAAGCTGTAGGTGATGGTTGAACTGAGGTCCACATCGTTTGCAGTCACCTGGGTGACCATGTAACCTGCTGGCAGATCTACAGTACGACATAATCCATAAGATCTCAAGAGAAGTGGACCATCACATGATTGAATCACATGACTGCAGTCCCAGATATCATTCAGTAGATAGTGAGTATATGGTTCAGTATGTCAAAATGGTTCATTTTGGTACTCTTACTCTCTGCTATGACCACAGGCTCCATGGGGGGGATGGCAGGGCTGTTGTCATTAACATCCACCACTTGGACCCTGATGATGGTGGTGCCAGTGAGGGGAGGGCTCCCCCTGTCTGTTGCCTGCAGAACCAGCCTACAATATAAGGCAAGTAAACAATAACGCCGCAAACATGAATATTACCAAGAGTGAACTGATGTGTTATGTATGCATGTTCAAAGTTTAACTTTCATCTGGAACTGATTTTCCATTTCAATTAGTTTCAAAAACAGAAGCATATTCATCTTGTTATTGTTGCAGAATACCATACATGGCATAAATGGTTAAATAATTCTCATTAATGTGAGAGGTCAGCGCACTTGTATGAGGGAGAGATCTCACGGTCCAGTAAAACATTGGTAGCAAGGATCCCACGCACAGAGTCCAAGATAAATGCATCATTATGGTTGCCAGACACAATGGAGTAGTCAATCTGGCCATTCACACCACTGTCAGCATCAGATGCAAACACCTGCAGAAAATATGCCAAACAGTAATTTCTAGAGTAGTAATTACACTCACTATGACATTACAGAAACTTAAACAATATTAACCTTTGAATTTCCCCTTAACAATAGTGAAATATTCAAACCAAAGAAGCCATTGTTTTATGGCTGCACCATGACATCAAATAGAAAATATCTTGATGTGTTGTGTATCATTTTATACACATTTCCCTGTAATTCAGCAGGACATATTTGGCATCTTTGGAAACCCTGGGATCTCCACCAGAATTCAGAATAAAGTTCTGTGGGTTGGAACAAAAACTCTGCCACGCAGCATGCATTCGTGATGACAAACCCGCCAATGGGACCGCCATAGCCAAAGAGGCTGGATCGACTGACCGATTATCAAACTATGAACTATAATACAATATCAGACACACATGCTCAGTTTTGCTAATATCAGAGAAGCCCTATGTATTCATAATGTGTACCTGCATGATGTAGGTGTTGTGGATTTGCCCCTCCCAGACAGCTGTTCTGTAGCTGCTGTGTTCAAACACCGGAGCGTTGTCATTGACGTCCAGCAGACTGATGGAGACTCTGCAGTAAGCCGTCTGCAGCCCGTTGTCAGCCAGCACCACCAGCTGGATCTGACGGCTCGCCTCAAAGTCCAGAGAGTCATCTTTCTGTAACCTGATCTCACCTGGATAAGAGGGACAAGGTGGGGGACCGAAAAAAAAAGTCCATAACTATTTGATACAACTTCATTGTAAACAGTGTGTATTTGGCTGTGTGTAAAGTAAAGTAAAGTAGCAGACCATGATAAAACCAGGCTGGCAACATTCCAGTGAGAATACAATCCACATAAAGACCTGCTTTCAGGTGAAGGCAAGGTTGTACTGCTTCAGGAAATACTTAAGCATTCTTCATCTAAACTACAAGTTGAGTTGAAAGGGTGTGTATGACGAAGACAGAGAAAATACTACAAGAACCCAGAACGATTGAGGTAGTCTCACCAGCTGGAAATAAACAAAGTGCACGTTGGTGAGAAATGCAAAGATTTGGAAAGCAGGGGTTGGTTTCTGGATAGTTTTGTGGAAAATAATATGGATCAGTGAGAAAGTGTTCTGTGATCTGAGCTACTACCACAACCCAAATGAGGAGGAAAGCAAGCAAGAATTTCCTGCACACAAGTAACGAAAGAATGCCGTCTATCTAATGGCAATCAGCAAACGGAAGTCAAGCAACAACTTGAGATGGACAGATAAGTCGTCAAAAAAATGGAGGGACACACGGTATCTTTTTGTGCAGTGATGTCGTGAGTTTCTTACCTGTGTGACGGTTGATGGTGAAAATTTGATTCTCATTGCCACTAAATATGCTGTATGTGATCCTCTGTCCATTGTTGGATTGATCGTTGGCTTCCACTTTTACAATTCGTGGGCCTTAATAAAGACAAAATGAACAATAAATACCATAGAAACATCTAACACTTCATAAAGCCATCTACAAAGACAAAATGAATCGAAGTGGGAAAACATACCAGCTTTGCTGTTCTCACTGACAGTAGCATTGTACACTTTGCTTGTGAACTGCAGTCTTTCCTGCTCTCTCCTTACATGGATAAAAACCAGGCAGGTAGAAGTTAGAGCTGGTCTTCCTTGGTCTGCTACGAGTACCTGCAGCTTCTTTCCAGAGAAACCTGCTCTCAGTGGCCTCATCAGTGAAATCTCTCCTGAGTGACGATCCAGGTCAAAAACATTGTCTTTCTCAGACAAGCTAAACTGCACAGTCCCGTTCTCACCCCGGTCTCGGTCTGTCGCTGTCACTTTTGTAACTGTCTGCTTTGGTGGAGTCCTAACAGAAACCCATGCGTTGATAGGACTCTGGCCACAAACCGGCACATTGTCATTCACATCCTCTACCTGTATGGTCACCGATGCCACAGAGCTCAGTGGGCCCCTGGTGCAGCCATCAGTAGCCACAGCCCTGAGGGTGTACTGGGCCCTGCTCTCTCTGTCCAGAGACCTGGTGGTGTGGATCACACCAGTGGAGGCATCAATTGAAAAGGCCCCCTGGCTGCTGTCCTCTGCCAGCGAGTAGCTCACGTCCCCGTTGGGCCCCTCGTCGGTGTCCAGGGCGGTAAGACGCAGGACTTCAGTTCCTGCAGGAAGGCCCTCAATGACGGTGGCATGACAGGTGTTATGGGTGAAGGAGGGGATGTTATCATTTTCATCCAGCAGCACCAGCTGAAGCTGGGTGGAGGAGCTGAGGGGGTTGGGGCCTTGGTCAAGGGCCTGTAAGGTGAGTGTGTAGTTCTGCCTTTCCTCCCGGTCAAGGACTTGTGTGGTTCTGACAGCACCTGTCTGAGCGTTGATGATGAAGCGACCACCATAGTCCTCATCTAAGGGCAACATACAATTTGTACCATGTCAAACTGTGATGAGACAACTAGGAATATAAAACAAGTAGCTTGGCATGGAGAGGATCTCGGTTCCTCACCTAGTATGGAGTAGTGTATGGTTCCATTCTCTCCATAGTCTGGATCGGAGGCCTGGGCAGTGTGGATGAGCCCAGGCGGCAGGTTTTCTGGCAGGTTGATCTGGAATGACGACTGCATGAACTCTGGAGGGTTGTCGTTGTCGTCCAGCACGGAGCACAGCACCGTGGCCGTCCCAGAAAGAGGCCGTGTGCTGCTGTCACGGCCCAGGACTGAGGAAGGGAACGGACAGGGATAATGAAGGGAAAGTAAGGCAAGGCAGTTTGAGTTAAAGATGCTGGATTTAGACATTAATATAAGCAGATGAAATTTATGATCTTGATTTATTCTAATGGTTGTAGAAACAAAACTGTTGCCACTTCAAACAACAGCCCCAATGATCTACAGTTTTCATTTTAGTTAGGCTCGATTCCATATAAAATCTCCACCTATAGATGGTAGGCCATTAAGTTATGCATCAAGACCAGCTGGAAAAGGAAAAAAAAATGAAATATGTTTATTGGAAAGCAGCTCATAAGGTCTATATTCTGTAGCAAAGACTGAGCAGCATTCCTTCAGCAATTATATATTTAATGAAAGTCTCATATGTGTTACGTGAGGAGAGAGTGGAAAATCACTTATGCTAAAACAAATCATCTTTTGATCCACTTCAACCAGTGTTACATCAGTGCAGTTGTGGTTGGTATTCCCAGTCCCTAAATAGAGCAATGAATATTATTATTTTTTCTTCAAAAGCATGTTCCATCTATGCTGCCCAAAGAATGAGGCAAGATTACGTTTTTAATAAGAGCAAAAAAAATGTCTACACTAAATATTCTGCAACAGTATTTAATACTTGCTGATATGAACTTTTCTTTTCCCCAAATATCTGCAGCCAGTGAAAATTGTCCACACATATTTTTGGTATTTCACAATAACCCCTATGTGACTCTGGCACAGCTTCAAGACGTCTTGACTTTCCTGTTATTATATTTCATTATTAGGTTTAATTGCTCATCATACCTCCCGACTGTACAAATATAATCATTTTAACATCTGAAAGCAGTTTATCACTAAACATTGCTGAATAGTTTGAATGTAGTTACATACCCATGAGAGAGTGAAAAAAAACACTTCAAAAGGCCCATAGGGTGCAGCAACACACTAAGGAAAGTTAGTTATAACTCACTCCCCTTAAATGTCGACTGTTTCCTTGACATAAATCAATCTGCTGAATAAAGCTGCATTCATACACACGGTAAACTCTGAATTCTTCCTGACTGTGACTGCGAAGCACGGCAAGTAGGAGGTATGAAATAAGAAACAGACAGGGGCAGAAAGTAAGAAAAACGTATGTTTGAGAGAGGCTGAAGATTGTTTCTACATATTTTAGATACATTTTCTTGCCATTCTGTTTTGTTTTGATATCTTTAGATATTTCATAACCCTGCAAAGGAAAGACATGGAAACTAAGCAGTGACTTACATGTGCAGTGAAGCAAAAACTTCCACAGTATATCTTGGACATCAGTCTTACCAAGCTCATTAACATTAATTTCTTAATATCATAATGATATAGCAGTTTGTTTCTCTGGCCTATTTGTATTGATTGAGTATCAAATGATTTGCATGATTACTGTGTTCTATTTATCCCATTCTCAACATAAATTTTATCGCTGTCAAGTGAAATTCTAAGAAAAACAGCCACTGTTTTGTGTTTATCTGCTGGATTTTAAGAAAGTTTTTATAAGGCCAAGGGTCACAGGAATATATTCCATTTTACATTTTACATGTGTTAGTGTGTGTGTGTGTGTGTGTGTGTGTGTGTGCTCTACCTCTGAGAGTGAAATGCTGGTGCTGCTCTCTGTCCAGGTGAGAGGTCGTGGTGATCAGACCAGTGTGAGCGTCGATGCTGAAGAGCTCGTAGCCCAGGCCAGGCAACAGACTGTACTGCACCACTGCATTCTCCTCTGTGGGGGGGACGCAAACAGTTTTATTCTTTATACAGCACTGAATACAGAACATGAATCATTATTTTAAAGAGAAAAAAAATGAAAATGATACGGTAAAACAGTGAATGCAAATTCACAAAGCCTTTGTGATGAGGCAAGTACATAAAAATGATCCAGCTCTTACTGGTAAGCAGTGTCTAAAAAATAATGCAGACTTACACTGCATTACTTAGCTAAAGCATGCTCTCATGCTTTCCATCAAAGCTAATAAAACTGTGTTTTATGCAATATAAAAGATGATGCTAAAATAATTTGACATCGCTGCTTTTAATCTAAGCTTTAAACTACAATAATAAAAGTTCATGTCCCAAGTTTCAGTTTAGCACCTCATTAGCTCAGTCCATGTTCACTAACCCTTCCATCTCAGGAGGGCCTTATCTGATTTCCAAATTGAAAACAGGACCACGGGTATAAATCACGAGATATAATCTGTCACTTTTAAGAAATGGCAGGGGCTGACCTTTTTTTGAGCCCTGTGCTCTGCTATTATTAAAGGCCGGGGTTTGAGCCCTGCTGTTGTCCACTCTGGCCCGTTACGCAGCGTTGTTGTTGACCGTGTGCGTCTACGGAGACCTGACTGCCTACAGGCCACACGGCTCTGAATGGTCCCTCAGCTGGCAGCCACCACTTAAGTACTGCATTTGAGTGTATGCTTTTCAGACACACAAACTATAGGTGGTGAGGCTAAACATTAAACAGCAATAACAGAACGATACATTTGGTTTACATCAGCTCACTTTTACAGGATCTCTACAGACATTAAGTGAAAAGTACGGCTGTCCCCTGTCTGTTGCTGCCAAGAGGGGAGAACATTGGGATGTGGGAGAGTGTGGAAGCTCTTGGGGGTGAAGATGTTTGGCAGGGAGGAAAATGGGATGAGAGGTAAATGTTGAAAAGGGAAGGAATCTCTGCGTCATGCTCCCTTTAGGTTTACATGACAAGTAAAGCTTACTGGAGGTACATTGTAATTTACTGTATTTTCTGCACATTAATTACACATGCGCATTACACACATTTTGTGTCACCAAAAACGTAGGTTAATAAGACAGACACAGCAAATCCTTCATAATTCTTAATGTAACATTTAGTAAATAATCGTCAGATTTAACAAGAAGAAGCTGCTGAAAACCAAGTCCTTATGGAAAGGAGTTTTTATCAGGATGTCCAAGAGTATGGAAAATCTGATGAAAACCTCACAATGAAAGTTCTACTAATAAAATTTTATTTGCTCTAGATTTACATGATCTAGTTTCATTATAACCCCAAGGCAAAGTTATGAAATTATAAAGTTATGAACATTTATTCAACAAATGCTAGCTCTTACGTTAAACTAGGATGAACAGAGAGTAATATAAGGCTAGCTGTCAAAGGCGCTGATATTACAAATCTAAAGTGACTGACTCCAGCATATTGAAGCTAGATGCATAAACCAACACAAGCACAAAACAATGGCCATCTTTGGGGAAAGTTGGTGAAAAAGCACAAATGATAATCAAATCAGACTGGTGGGAGAGCAGTCTGAGCATGCCACACAGTCCAGACGAGGCGATTTGAGGAGACAGATGAAAACACGGGCCTATTAGCACAGATGGTTTGGATTATGGAAATCATCACAAGAGAGGACCTTTCAAATCTCCCAGAGGAGCCGTGTGCTTGCTGTTCTTGGACAATTCTCACCCCCAAGAATGTTAGTTCACACTGAACCCCCTCCTGTACAGATCCTCCTACCACATGCCCTTCTCCTCCCTGTGCCAGTGCTATTTAAAAGGACTCATACTGTCAACATGCAGGGAAGAAATGGGATTTAGGAGGCTCCGTGCCCACCGTGTTAAAATAAACAGGGCTGATGTGTAGATTTGCCAGTGTGATTAGGGTTCAGATGAATGTAATTTGGTGTCATGTACAGTTAAACTGGTATATGAAAAATCAACAAATGATACAACACACATCAGACCAGGACAGTGGTTGGTTTCAGTCAAACTGCTAATGGAGTGTAACAAAACAAAAGTTATCCTTGATTCATTTCACCACAAGTTTAGTTAAAACTAGCAGGGTGAGGCTGTTTCTTACATGCATTCAGAGTTATCAATAAGTGTTTTTAATGATGAACATAATATTTAACTTTTTCTATTCTTTGTAAACGTATGATTGGTTATGTGCTACTGAATAGAAACATTACTTACACAGTTCTTTCAGTTTTATTCTCTTTTTTTATATTCCCATTTATTTCATTCTATTAATCTATTTTCTGTGTTTAATTTCAACTATGTGCTGTTTTTTTGAGAAGCAGCTTCAATTGCATTTGAATGTATAAAAGTTCGCTGTATAAATAAAGTCACCTTTGCCTTGTGTAAAAATTCATAAATTCCTGTGGAACAAACAGGATTTTCCCTTTGGTTGTTTTCTTGTTTTGCTTTAATGTTTCTTTTTTCATCTGTCATTTGGCTTTATGCTGATGGGATTAAAGGACCTAACATGCTAGTGCTGCCATCTAGGCATTTTGTATGCACACTGTTGCCGACTCCACTCACCTCCAAAGTTTTTTTTTTTTTAATGAGAGGACCATGTCTCCTCTCATAGCTCTGACATGCAACATAGTTAAACATTTTGGAGAAGAACTGACTGATGAGCTTATTAATTCATCAGTTGCACAAGCAAACCTTTGTTTTCTTGACTCATGGTTTTCATTCATAACAATGAGCACCTCAGCCTGTACTTCCTATAAAAAATATTTATAAATCAACAGTTTTGACTTTAGGACTTTACAAAAAGAAACCATGGTTGATAGAAAATAATATACTGTATGACAGATCTGTTTTTATATTGCTTTAAACTGTATATTTTCCAAGATGTCTGAATATATTTGCATCATTAGATCTTTATTCTGCTTGGCTGTATACTTTTATGTTTTCTTGTCTACCTCATGCTGAGCCTTATATGAAAAGGCCAACTTTCACATGACAAACAGAGACAATAGAGCCCACGAGATAATTACTATACCTGAGTCCTTGTCTGTGGCAGAGACCCTGACCACTGGCTCTCCAGGTTCTCTGTTCTCCGCCACACTGGCGTTGTAGATGTCCTGCTGGAAGACAGGAGGCTGGTCGTTCACATCCCCTACTTCCACTGTCAGAGTTTGGATGGAGGAGAGACGGGGTTGGCCCTGGTCCACTGCCTGGATGGTAAGGCGGTGGGATCGTTGGGCCTCATAGTCCAGAGGGGCGGTGAGATACAGGAGGCCTACAGAGGACAGAAAAGATTACACAAAATGGCCAGAAGGGGGAATAATTTCCCAATGTTGCCTGCAGAAAAGGTCTGAAAGCTTTAGAGGTAATGCATAGTAATCTGAAAAGCTTTTCATGTGTCAAAAGTAATGTGTGCATGAGCAACTATTCTGGTGAATTAGCTGTTGAGCTCCTCAAATTTTGAACAGGAAGTGCTTGGATCTTTTGTTGTTCTTTCAAAATTAAATGTTTTACTTATTTCTAACTATATTCTTGCTGCTGTCACGACCCCTTTTCCCCACCCTCTTTCCCCAAACTTTTGTTCAATCTGCAATATTTGTTAAACATCAACATTATCAATTGTATCATAATTTATTGATCATGCTCTGCAGAAAGTATACCTGTCTTCTCCTCCAGTGTGAAGAACTCTTTCTTGTTACCCGCCACAATGGTATAGGAGACCAAGCCATTTTCCCCCAGATCTCCATCTGTAGCCACAACATGATGCAGCAGACTTCCCACCTCTGTATCCTCCTCCACCTGAACTGTGTCCGGTGATATAAACACTGGACGATTATCATTCACGTCCAGCAGGAAGACCTGAGCTGTCACAGATGTCTGTTTACGGTCGACCTTCCTCTTCGCCTGGTCAGTGGCGGTTACAGTGAAGGCAAAGCTCGGGGTGGTCTCACGGTCCAAGGGCACCACTACGGTCAGGTTTCCTGTGCGAGGGTCGATCTCAAAGGGGAAGGGTGACTCAGACAGTCCCAGATCAGGGTCAAAGGTCAGGGAGTAGCGAAGGGCACTGTTAGGAAAGCTCCCGTCAGCGTCTTTGGCATGGAAGGCAAATGCCAGCGATCCAACAGCAGCATCCTCCCTCAGACCAAAAGCGACCAATTTCTCAGGGAACCAGGGCGTGTGGTCGTTTACATCCTCCACTATCACACTGACGAACACAGACATGTTCATCCTGGGGGTGAGTCCTGCATCTTCAGCACAGACCACCAGGAAGTACTGCCTGGCAGACTCATAGTCCAGCGGCTGGTTAATGTATATGTCACCAGAGAAGGTGTCGATACCGATGTGAACGCCCCCATCACCCTCAGCGATGGAATACTGGAATTTCTCTTTGTCTGAAACGCGGGCAGAGCCGATAACAGTCGCAGGCTCGGTGTCCTCTCTCACTGTGAAGCGCCTCACGATTTGGTGGTCAAAGCTGCCAAACTGAGCTTCAACCCCATGGACCTGGAGATTACATATTTATATCATTTCATTCAACAATTTTAAAGACTCAAAACATTCATGTGCCAGGAGTTAGAATAATAAAAGAACACCAAAAAACAATGACAAAAATAATGTAAACTTGCTATTAAAATGATTAATCAAAGTGATGCAAATATTCACTTCTAATTCATCACTCAATAGGTATCACAGTATGCAGCGCGTCTGTACCTGTACATGAATGACTGCAGTCTCCTCCAGAGGTGTGTGTCCGCTGTCTTTAGCTGTTACTTTCAGAGTGTAGTGTGTTTTAGTATCGTGAGAGAAAAACGCCGTTGTTCTGATGTCTCCACTCTGACTATCAATCTCAAAGTGTCCAAGGCCATCATCTTCAAGATCAAATAGAAGAAATACGGGATGCTAATGTCACACAAGCTCAACAATAAATGGTACACAAAAATAAATATGCGTACAGGACAGCTCCAACATTCATGACTCACCTGTTACCAAAGAGAAGGTAACTGTCCCATTTTCTCCTGCATCTAAGTCTTTAGCAAACACATTTGTCACCAAGGATCCAGTCTGTAGGCCAGCCCACACCTGCATTAAAGAAATGATGAACATTGTACAAGATGCAACTACACTGTATCTCAATAGGATACATGAACATATGCCATACTTGACAAAAAATTACACTCATGCTATTAAAGTTTGAGATGTTTCTTGTCTTTTGCAACTCAGCACTGGTGAGATATTTTCATGTCATTTATGGTGATTCATCACTACCACAAACCTTCTGAAAATTGACTTAACCCACAAAATTTACCTCATTTGATTAACATATTAGCGTATTTTTTTAGATACTGCTTTTCTATGGAAAGTATTGTCATTATGCCTTCATTAAGAGAAGCTAGTTCCCCTGAAATCGGATCATGGCATTGTAAAGTTATTGATTTATTATTTTTCCAACATTAATTGACATGGTATTTTCATGGAATATGGAATCTAGTTTTAGTGTGTTTTTGAGGGACTCAGTTCACATTTTAATACAAACTAGTGGCCTATGGCAGTAATAGAACTTGACTGGTAAGCTCAGGTTTTAGCTTCATGTTATAGGGTCTGTTTCCTTTTGTCTACATTTCCTTGTACAATGTCCCACCTGGTCACATTACCAAAGACATAATGTCTCCTTGTACAGCTATCACTGCTGATACTCAGTTACAACTGCCTTGCAAACCTATAAACCCAATTTCTTTTTGCACTATAAGCACCGCGCTAATATCAAGAGCCAATAAATGGGAAATCATTCTTTTCCATTGTCCCTTGCTCTACCAAACTTATAATTGATTGTGAAGACAGTGGCCAGAAGTTGGGTGTTTTTTTACACCAGATTATGAGGGTAACGCTGTCAGACTACTGCATCAGAAGCAGCAGTAGTATTTAAATCTTGCATACCTGAACATTAAGCTCCTTGGTGACTGGCAGGTGGGTGAACTGTGGAGGGTTGTCGTTGATGTCAGTGACCAGGATGTGAACAGTGGTGGTGGCATTGAGACGAGGGTGCCCCTGATCTGTCACCATCACCTTCAGAGTGTGCTGGCTGTGCTGCTCCCGGTCCAGTGCCACCCAGTTGATTATCTCACCTGAATGGGTGCAGTGAAGATCGTGAAATACAGAGATACTACAAAGCAGAACACAAGATTTTACCACTCTGGTGTAACCGCTGTGGTGTAGCTCTGGTGCAATCCACACGTGTTTTACCTGTTTTGGCATCGATGCGGAAGTACTTCCCATCTGAGAGCAGGATGTAGGACAGCTGGGCATTTTTCCCAGAGTCCTTATCCACAGCTTTGACCGTTCCCACCAGGCCTTGAGGCGACGGCCCCTCCGACACTGTGAAGTAGTGGACCTTACTGCTGAACACTGGGGCATTGTCGTTGGCATCCAGCACCAGCACTATTACAGTGGCTGTGGCTGTGGTGTTGGCTAGCGAAGCATCGCTGGCTGTGGCCAACACTTTAAAACGAAACATGGGCTCTGTCTCGTAGTCCAGGCCGTGGGAGAGATATAACCATCCACTCTGCGGGTGAACCCGAAATGGAGGAGAAGGGAACCCTGCTTCTGGCTCCAAAGAGTACGTGAGGCCTGAGTTAGATAAGTGAGTTCCCCGGCTTTGGTGTGCCCTGACCTGGATGACCCGTGCATCTTTCCGGTACCCCTCTCCTATCTCCACCTGGTAGACTAATGTCTCAAACGCCAGGCTCTCTTCAGCAGTAGTGTGGTCTATGTTGACTGTGAGGGTCATGGTGGAGCTAAGGGACGGTTCCCCTTCGTCTTTAGCCAGGATTTCAAGGTTGTACCTCTGCTGGGCATCAGCAGGTAAACTTTGATTTAATATTACGGTTCCAAGGTTTTGGCCGACAACAAAAGCTCCATTTCCACTACTTTCCCCCGGGCTGAGGTAATACTGCACCCTCCCATTGGCACCGCTGTCTGAGTCATGTGCGTGGGCTATGAACAGCACTGTTCCCGGGAGTGTGTTCTGGGACACTGTGACCATGTCACTGACTTTGGGGAAGACGGGGGCATTGTCGTTAACGTCAACAACAGTGATGTTGACTCTGGTGGTGCTGTAAACAGGAGAGGTGCCAGTGTAGGACTGGAGAACCAGCAGGGCATACGGCTGGGACTCGTGGTCCAGAGGCTGGCTATTAGTGATCAGGCCAGACTCAGGGTGGACTGAGAACAAGCCCAGTGGGTCTCCAGAAGAGATGCGGTAGGATATGGGTTCCACAGAGTCTGCAAGGATACATAAATTTAATTCAGAGACACTGCAAATAATTTACCAGCATGTCAGTCTCTTGTACATTGTTTTCACTGTGTTTTTAAGAATAATGATTAATTACATAGTCAAGAAACTCATGACAAATGAAACACACACATACAGGCACAAACACAGCAGGCAGCATTAAGTAATTACACTATGGATCAGAGGGACCCTTAATCCTCTTCAAGTGTTCTTGGATTTAAACAGTAAATGCAAACTACCCTAACAAGCAGGGAACAGTTAAGCTTCAGGGGAATTAAGGCTCCGCGACACAATGTTGATGTTTCCTGGTTCAAGTTGAAGTGTTAATCTGTTGATTAGACAGCCCTGAATGGTTGTCTAGTGCCACTGAGTGGTTTAGCTGCTGAAGGGACTTCATGGAGTCAGTGACGATGCACCAAGTGACCTCTGAGGGATAATCTGGAGAAAAACAGGGAACTGGGAATCCCTCCGCAAAGGGGACACTCTGTTCCACAGGAACTTCAATATTATACAGTACAGAAGGCAAACTGAAGTATTTCCTTTCCCCCTTTCCAGAATGCCATTGGACTATCCTAAATCAGACAAGATAACACAAAACAAACAAATACAACTAAAACAATGATGAGAATAATTATTCCAGGTGTCTATTCATGTTAGCTATCTTTATCACTCTAAATATATGAATTTAATAAACTGTATGGCTATCTAACCCTTTTTCATGTTATCTATTCATTTGAATAAGGCAGATTAAAGATTAAATTGTATCTCTGTATCTTCCTACCTTCCTCTTTATTTCTATAGTGAGATTGGCAGAACTGAGTAGTAACAAAGTTCACTCAGTTCATCCATCAGGTAGAGCACTGCTTCAATCCTGCCTTAAGATAAATCCAGTGTTGGAGAAAGTTACTTTTGAAAGTAACTAGTTGCTTTACTTCATTAACTACCTACCTACTACTCTTTATTAAAAGTAACTTGTCAGAGTTCTTCGCCCACTTCAAAAACATGACATGGCAACATGGCGTCAAGTGCATTGTCAGTCACTGTTTTAAAATGTAATTCATTATTTGCTATTGTTCTGCTTTTAATTTATTAATTTATTTATTCTCAAGCATAATTAGATAGCTTTTTATTTTTTCAGTTACTGGTGTATGGTATAGTTTACGTAGGTTGTACACTTATTGCAAAAATTAGCAAAAATGAAAACTGGAAAATAATGTGTAAGAAAAATTACATTTTATTAAGAGAGTAACTAATTTAATCGCAGATTTTAACAGAGTTGAAAAACTAATCTGTTAAGCTTCTTTTTACCACCAAAAAGTAATCCCCTTAACCCCCAAGTCTGGGCAAAACTGCAGGCAAATAAACCGGGTACACTCACTGGCGGGGTTGATGGCCTCCACTGTGCCCACAGAGGTGCCGGGCTGAGCGTCCTCAGCCACACTGAAGGCGTAGCGTGATTTCTGGAACACAGCCGGGGCCTGGGCGCTGCGCACAACGTTGATAGTGACCTCTGCAGGCCTGGCTGAGGTCAGGCCCTCGCTGTCCCGGGCTGTTACAGAGAGCCTCACACTGGCAGTACCCAGGTGGGTCAGTGTCGAGGTGAGGTAAAGCACTCCTACAAGGACACAAATAAAGCTATCATTTAGTTTTTTATTGCTAAGGGATGATAGCAAAATCACATGATCAATACAATGCTTACCATATTTTCTTATCTTAGTAAAGTCTTTTGGATCAAGGGTCTATAATTTTGCTCAGAGTTATGGCTAACATACACGTTCTGGTAAACAGATCACTGGCTGTGTGAAAACAGAAGGCTCAGGTATTGACTAATTATTGTCTCCAAATCCCGTACAGTAGGAAGCAGGGTAAATTTTTCTGGAAGCCCCAGTAGCAAAGTACAGATGGTGAAAAGATTTTAAGGCTAGTATTAAGTTTATCAAAGCATTAATGTGTTGGTAGTACATTCTCAAAGACAGTTTTTTAGAAATGGTTGCCTTGTACTCATATAAAATGCATTCTATTTACTGTACTGTACTATATGTAGCTGAATTTAAGTGCATTCTGATGGAGGTGTAACGCAGGCTTTCTGCACCACACCTACTGTGAAGTGACACTGGCAATCATATCACAGAGGCTTACTCAAAGTAAGTAGCTGCTTGTCCCAAATGTGCAGCACTGCCCGTCTCACGGGGCACCTGGTAGTTGAGACTAGTGACTGGCTCTAAGTGGCATGTTGTGCTGTTTAAGTCACTGAATCAAAGCCTCATTTAGATGCAGTTCATTTACTGGACATCTATGAACACCTATTCTCCATCTAATCACTACCAAAATGTTACATAAGCATTGATTCAGTTACTTTTCTATTTATATATACTACAGCTTACTGTTAATGTGTAGTACAAGCAGCTGATTTGATTACGAGGGCGTTGTCAGCTGTTTAACACAATTACTGCTGTCCAAACAGTAATTGGCTTAGATGTGTTAAGGGCAATTACAAGGGATGAGTTGAGCTCTAATATATAGCCTAACACCCAAATTACCCAATTACCAATCCCGTGATAATTTAGGAATTGGATATGAATCATTCCAAAAAAGACACATTGATCTTTGAATGACCAACTAGTGAATCGTACTGGATCACTATAAGCCAAAGATTCACAACCACAGATGTGTGTGGCTTCCTAAAATGAACAATCAATAGTCAGAAAATTTTACTTTCACTTTTGAACTGCAACAGGGGATTATTCCACTTGAAACAAACTTGGAGGTCACTGAATAATATCTATCACATACTGTATCATATAGGAGAATATTAAAAAAAATTCAGAGTGAACTAAACGTAAGCTTGCCTACCTGTGTTTTTATCCAGTGCAAACAAAGTGGACAGGTCACCAGGAAGGAGCTCATAGGTGACCTGTCCGAACCTGCCTGAATCCTGGTCAGTGGCGATAACGTTGAGGACCTCTGTGCCGGGCTGCGCGTGGCTGCTGATGCTGGTGGCGTACTGCTCAGGGTTGAACACTGGAGCGTTGTCATTGAGGTCTTCTACCTCAACGTGCACGTAGGTTTGAGCGCTCAGCCCTCCCTGATGATTGAGAAAAAAGTACTCATAAATTTTAGCCATTTTGAGGCTTTAGAATCAGAATCAAGAATTGAAGCCCACTCACTGGATCTTCAGCTTTGACGAGAATGTCGTGGGTTGTGTGTCCAGTATCTCTATCGATATCCTGGGACACGCACAGCTCTCCAGTCTGGGGGTCGATTTGGAAGAGCAGGTGTTTGTCCTGCTTGTCGAAGCCGTCAGACAGAGAGTAGCGCAGGGTACCAAAAACAGGGCTGTCCGCATCTGTGGCAACAACCTGGTAAACAGAGAAATGTCTGTCTTATTGTTTCATACAGATCCTAAGAAACTAAAACACTGACCTTCAACATTTCAAAAATAATATGCAAAGAATATACAGTGTAATAATGTACTAACAAGGAGACCAAAGTTTCTCGCTCTCCTAGTTTCACCAGTAAATGCATCTAATAATGGAGTCACAAGCATTCTCACTCACTACTGGTCAACAAAATAATACTGGTGGCAAGAACAGAGTCTGATAAGGAATTAAGATCATCTTAAATCTGAATGAGAAGTGTGTGTGGTATGATTAGTTCTTGCTGGAGAAGTTATTAGGAATATATCTTTGGAAACTGATGTGGACCAGACACATTCTTCCTGAGCTTGACTTCAAACTGGAACACCTGTGGAGCTGAGGCGGACTTGTAGTCATTTTTTTTTGTTCATGAGATGATAGACAAAATTATTTAGTTGTAGACTCTCTTTCCTTAAAGAAATTGTAAACCACAATTAAAGGTTAGGGAGTTTTGAGCACCTTGATGCCAAATCATCGTTGATATTGTTGCATGAAAAATCTTTGTGCCTTTCAAACCACTTTGGTCCTCCTACACAAAACTCACTTCTTGACATTTTAGGAGGATATTAGTGATATTAGTATTCATCAGTTTGTTTTGATGATGATTTAAGTAGCTGGCACAAGGCACGGTATATCATTCATAGACAGTCTTAGCCAAGACTGAAAATAGTGATGCTAATCCTGCAGGAGGAGAGTGCCAAAGGGACTCTTGGACTGCACTGTCATGCTTGTGTGTTTATTACAGAATTGCAATCAAACGAACGTTAAATGTTAATAAAAGTTATTTTTTATTGTTTTGTATCTTAATGTATTTATTTTATTTGATTTTATTGTATGTTGCATAAGCAGGTGTATATTCCATTACCCTTTGTAACTCAGCACCACTGAAAATGAGGCCTTGGCCTCAGTGCACGTTCTGAGGTTTTTCTAGGCCTAAGGGAGGCATACCTGCAACACACTTCTCATTCTCACTGTTTCATTATTTGACTGTCTGTAATAATTTTCTAAATAATTTAAATGATACATTTTTCTGTCTTTCTTTTGCAATATCAACATGAGTTCACTGTATTGTTCAACCTTAGTAACAGATTTTTGGACTGTTAAAAATAATGCAGCCAAAATACTGTCAAACTGTAGTAACGGCATTTGGCTACATCATCCATCTACCCAAATACT
The DNA here is from genome assembly GCA_900302615.1 of Holocentrus rufus. Taxonomy (NCBI): domain Eukaryota; kingdom Metazoa; phylum Chordata; class Actinopteri; order Holocentriformes; family Holocentridae; genus Holocentrus; species Holocentrus rufus. The sequence goes on from OMLF01010624.1 coordinate 61,400, forward strand.
CAGATTAATCATCTCTGAATAGTAATATTGTGTTGTAATAATAGCCTTGTTCTGCCAAAGAAGACCAACATAATAAAGCCATAAAAACACCCAGAGTCGAGGGTGAGAGTATCATTACAGCGGAAAACAAGAAACAGTCAAACAGCCAGCAGAACTCCTTTCATGTCTTTGAAAACCTGTGACTGACTCCCATTTTACCATCACTTTCTAGCCATAAAGGTGATATCATCCTGGACTTTATGAGCCCAGATCAGAGGAAGTTTCACAGCCAGGGGTCAAGGTCTGCTTTTAGTATATCAGTAAGAACCAAACATGCCCTTGAACCTAAATTATCTTGGAATATACAATATGTTCTTAAGTTTTCACAACCTGGCTTAAGTACTCAGATACAGGTTTTTAAAATAGTATATACTGTAACAATGTCTGTCCTGTCTTCACTGTTCAAATTATGGTCTGCTTTATTTGCATGATAAACATACAAATTGACCAGCCAATGTATTGTGTATTATTATATTTTAATGCAGAGCTGATCCCCTTTTTGAGCTCACATTGCATTAGAAAATCTTATCTATGCAGTTTTATTGGCTAGGTTTCCCATATTGCCGTTATTTCTTTGACAGTTTAATATCCAAACTGTTCCTACTGTTTTTGAGTGTTTTTCTTATCCGTCATTTTCAGTGTAGTGTATATAGCCTGACTGTCATTAGAGTGAGTACTTTGTTTGTGATAAGAATTAGTATTGGTTTGTAATCCATATACACAGCAGTGACTCAGCCTCATTTGAGAGGCAGATTAGAAGTAGTTCTATTGTACATCAATGTTGGCAAATTAATTTTGATGGCGTGGTACAGCAGTGAAGGTGTTTGTTTAAGATTAACAATGGTGTCTTTATAGTTAAAAAGCTGGGCTTTTATGGTTGTCTGCTATCATGAAAAACTCTCTCAGTCCATGTGCAGTAAAATTGCTGTATAGTTCGAAATAGCTTGTTTTAGCTGAGCACCTGTTATTTTTGTTTGCCTACTTGATCACATATTGACTTTATTGTTAAAATTATTGTTTTGTTTCATTTTTTTTCTGTATTTGACTGGTATTGTTGATAATGTATCTGTTTTTCTTCACATGGCTGATTTTCCCCCTTGTGAAAATAAAGTTAAACTAAATTGAACTGAATTGAAGTGAACTGAACTGAGCCAAACTTAGCAGAACAGCACAGAATAGAATAGAATAGAATAGAATAGAATAGAATAGAACAGAAGGTCAAATGTAGTTTCTGTTTAGAGATCAGGCTTTAGTGTTTAAGGCTTCCTTTGTAACTGGCTTCAGCTTGTGCCAGGCAAAGAACGTGGTACCAGGCATCACATCTGTCATATTAAAGACACACTGCTGGACTGCAAAGGGTGTGCGTGTGTGTGTGTGTGTTGTGAGCAGCCAGAGCCTTTAGGAGGAACACTGTTGGCTTTGTGTACAGAAAGAATGAAGGGTACTTTTGTCTTATGACGTGTCCAAGAGAAAGCAAAAGAGAAAGAACGAGAGGCTGAATGTCCACATTGGAGACCTTCTTAAACTACGATGTGGTCAATGTTTTGCACACTCCAAATCTACATTTTTGTGGAACCATGTGAGTTGATACATAATTGAGAGAATTCCTAAGATAACTTCACACATTTGACCATAAAGACAAATACATCCCAACATACTTGCAAAAAGCAGCTTCCTATCTCGGCGTGCTCTGGGATGGAAACGTTGTACAGCTGCTGTTGGAAAACAGGCTCGTTGTCATTGACATCCTCAATCACCACGGTGACCGTAGCCGTGGACGACAACGCTGGTTCCCCTCCGTCCACGGCCACCACCAGAAACCACAGCTCTGCCTCTCTCTCCCTGTCCAATATGGCTGCTGTGGTGACCAGTCCTGACTTGGGGTCAACACTGACCAGCTGGCTGCCCCGCTCAGACTTGAGGATGGAATAGCTGATGTCGGAGTTCACGCCATCATCTGCATCTCGGGCCTGCATCTGGAGGAGGGAACTGCCTTGAGGAATGTCCTCAGCTACGCTAATGGTGTACGCATCCTGTTCAAAGACTGGGTGGCAGTCATTGGCGTCTGAGACCTTCACGAGCAAGACCGTCTCACCGCTCAAAGGTGGGCTCCCGGAATCAGACGCTCGGACCTTTAACTCATACAGGTCCTTTTCCTCCCTGTCCAGCTCGCCGTTCACACACAAGGCGTAGAGGAAATCATCTGTCTGCTTCAGGGTGAATTTTCCATCACCACCCTCAAGAGTGACTGCAACCCTCTCCTCCTCAAAGTCAGGGTCTGACACTGATATTCGGGCAACATACTCCCCAATACCTGCTGCCTCTGGCACCAGCGCATCCCCTGTCTCACTGAGAAACAGGATATTGATGGTGGGGCTGTTGTCATTGATGTTAAGCACCTTCACTCCAACAAAAGTGCTGCTGTGCTCAGGCTGAGCGCCGTTGTCCCTTGCACTGATGATCAACTCGTGAAAAGACTGAGCCTCAAAATCAAGCGGTTTATTGAGGTAGATCACCCCAGTGGTTTCATTGATGAGGAAAACCTCATTGGAGTCACTCTGGCGCCTGTTTATCTCATAGGTGATCCGGCCATTGTCGCCTTGGTCACGGTCTGTGGCGAACACCTGACACACAACAGACATTGCTGGAGCATCCTCAGACACCAAAGCGTGATATTCTGTCTGGTTGAACACTGGCGGGTTGTCATTTTCATCCAAGATGTGAATGCTAACCTGAAGCCGGCCCGTCCTGGCAGGGATCCCCCCATCGAACGCCTCAATGGTCAGGGAGTAAAAGTCTCTTACTTCCCTGTCGAGTTTGTTTGTGAGGATCAGATCAAGATTGAAGGGATTATCAGATATATTGCGATATTCTAAGTGGAATAACTCCCCCATCTCACTGTCAGTGATCCTGTACCCTTGGGTCCCAAACTCACCCTCATCCTGGTCTTTAGCACCTTCAAGTTGAAAGCGACTCCCAGAGGGGCTTAACTCTGAAATTTCTAAGTCAACCCTCTCAGAGGAAAACACAGGAGAGTGGTCATTCACATCTCTCACCACAATTTTCACCTTTATCATCTCACCTGTAAGGGTGGCTGCCACAAATTCATATTTATCTCTAATCTCTCTGTCCAAGATTATGGCTGTAGAAATTATACCAGTATCCGCATCTATTTCCAAATCCCTGAAAACATAGGAGTCTCTGCTCTCTGAGATGAAGAATCCAGTGCTTGGCCTACTCAGAGCTGCTCCAATGTCTCCGACGATGGTTTTAGCGGGCAGCCCCTCCTCAATAGAGAGCGTCAGGTTGAACACCTGTCCGAGTGACGGCGCCCACAACGACAAGACGAGAGTCTGAAGAAGCAGCGTTCTTACATTTCTGCGACCCATTCCTCCTCGACACATTGCGAGCTTTGATATCTGAGTCGAGGTCACCCTACATATTTCCGTGACAGACGCTCCTCACTCACCACCTCTCAAAGCCATGCAGGTAAACGCAGCACGCGTTTCTACGCGCAGGAAAGCAGCCAGTCGTCATTCTACATCCAACAACTTGATTTCAGCAGCTTGCCAGGTGATTCTGGACCGAAGAAATTCACAGAAATAGATTTCCGAAAGTAAACCTCTTGGCCCCGTTCACACATTACTGCTCTGAAATGCCCTCTGGCCACAGTGCAGCCCGCTGTGCGAACTGAACACACCTCCTGTCAGGCCGTAGTCCCAGGCCACTCAGCTCCATCTGTGGCCCTTATTGCCCAAGATTTAATTACTCCTAGATTATCTTGCCGTGCGGCAATACACGTAAGCAGGGCTGCTGACTAATACAAAGTATCATCTTTTACTTGTTATAATTAGAAAAATAGGAGAAGATAATTTAAAAACATTCATTACGCATGGCTGGTAAGATAAAATTAAATTGGTTAATGATTTAGGAACCCTTGGCTAAAATAGTGACATTAATAGGATATAGAATAAACCAGTTGAACAAGCAGTTGAATGAAGTAATTTTCAGTTTCAGTTTCAGGTGAAGCAGTGGCGCCCTCTAGCGGCAATAACAAACATTGCTAACTATACTTAGCAACAGTCTCAGTTGATATTTAATTATATTCAATGAACATGTCAATAAGGCAGACCAAGGTACTGCGTAGCCCACACACACCCCACCACAGTCTCATCCCAGCCACAGATCATGCTCAACATGCTCTGAATATTCACCGTCAAAATTTATATATTGACAACTACACAGAATTTAGGCCTTTATAAACCAAACCTTTCCACTTCATTTCTGGGCCATCGCTCGATATATGCCCTTTTCATCTATTATGGCTCCTGCAGGCATAGTATAGCGTGCATCCCACCACTGTTGCAAGCTCTGTAACCAAGCAACAGATGTAACCTGAGATATACCCCCGGGTAAACAAGCAGCATAGCTACCAAGTTCCCCTTTGTCTGGAGCAGTGTCTTCAGTAACTGTCATTACCACAAGCCACTTCAGGAGCTTGACACAGGCTGAGCTGTTTTCATATTCTTTGGTGGAAAAGAGAAAATGCCATCTCATATTATGCTCTCCTACCAGTGGGATGATCAAGCCCTCGTGAAAAAGATATACAACCGCCTCAAAGATGATGGCTTGCCAGTGTGGATGGATATTGAAGGAGGGGTGACAGGCAACATCAACGACGCGTGAGTACAGTCCCTTTAAATGTGAGCTGTGTGATTCATAGTCACTGAAAGGAAAAGTCTTCTTCACACCTTGCCAGTAGATAGTATATACAAAGATCAGCCTCCTTCCTGGTTTAAGTAAAATCTGTGTATGTATATTATGTGTGTTGTTAGGATGGCTGCAGGTGTGGAGGAGGCTGTAGTGATTTGTCCCTTCATGACTCCAGCCTATCAGGCCTCACGCAGCTGTAAGAAAGAGCTCAACTACGCGGACACCAGGGAGGTCATCATTGTGCCTGTCATGCTGGCCAAAAACTGGGAGGCCAATGAGTGGCTGGGGCTGATCACCGCAGGCCTGCTGTGGGTGGACTTCAGGTGAGTGGGCCTTAAGAAGAGATGGCTCACATTTTTAAACCACTGCCTTCAAAGATCTGAAGGTAGAAACAAATAATAGAAAGCAATGTAATATTGAGGGGGCAGAAAACTTATTTTTGGCTTGAGAGTTTTATCCCTCATACAGTTGTCTTTAACACTTAGAGTATGTGATACTTTAGGTGTAGGGAGTGGTTTGATTTTATTTTTTTTTTAACTAAGCCACTCATGCAAAATTGTGATTAACAATGAATAGCCTTTTATTTTCAGAGGTGGAAAGTGACTAAGTACATGTACTCAAGTACTGTATTTAAATACAATTTTGTGGTACTGGCAATTTACTCGAGTATTTATATTTTTATGTACATTTCAGAATATTTTTACTGCACTACATTTCAGAGGTAATGTTTTACCATCGTGCTATTTTTAGTTAAATACAGGATTTGGGTATTTTTTTTTCCAGCACTGCTTATTTTACATCTAATGTCAATGCTGACATCTTCCAGGAATGCAGAGAGGAGTGAGGATCACTTTGAGAGGTGCCTTCAGTCTCTGGAAGAGGAGATCATGTTTAATGCAGGTCATCTCCTGGCTGTGGAGGAACCTCCACCTGAGGAGGTGGTGGATCAGCCAGAGTTCCCAAAACGTCACCTGAAGAAAAAGCCAGGCCGAGGCTTTCGCCATGCTCTTTCAATGCTCTACATTCATGACTCAGGTAGATACACAGGCTGCTTTGTTTTGCTCTGGATATACTCTAAAATGTTTTTCTTATACTGGCTCATTATAGCACAGAGATTTCAGACTTGCAGTAGCTTAGGTAGTTCAGTTACATTCACATTTGTCTAGTGATTCAAGTCGTTAAATTACTTTTTTGCCATTTTTTGTGTAGTTCACTACTGAAACTACAAACAATTTTGGGCCATAAAATGAATGAGTTCTTATTTCTAATTTTACAATTGCTACTGTAATTGAACCCACTTTGACCAGCCCTGCCAATTTTTTCTTTCATCCTGACCTCTGTGAAGGCATGCCCAGACAACGCTTTAGTCAGGCAGCAACCACCACACATTTGACCTTTGTGTAGGGCTTGTGCAAAAGGGTTCAGTGCTCACACAGCCACAGCATGCTATTTTGGGTGAACAAGTGGGCACTTTTTGCAATAAGCTCGATTGGCATTTTTTGCTTTTGCTTGCTTTTATATTTGGTTGTAATTTCACATCATATGTACATTGCCAATTTGATCATTTTTTTCAAGGTAGTTTGAACTACTTTTTCTGAGTAGCTTCAGTTTTCTCCATAGGGTAGCTGCACTGTAGCTCAAATTGTTCCAGTGTTAAGTAATTGGAAGCTTGCAAAGCTATGCTTTCAAAGTAGCTTCCTCAATACTGGGAAGAGAAGCTTTGTACCAGATTTAGCTAAATACCTGATTTCCATCTGCAGTCCCAGACAGGTAGCATTCATGCTGAAAACAAGGTGATGCATTGCCTTGTGCCATATAATTATAACCGTGACTTGATTCAACAGGTGAGCAGATATTCCATCCAGATAGCGACACCAAGAATACAGTGGAGCTCCAGGAAACAGCTGGGAATCATGGATACTGGGAAGAAATTAAGGGTAAAGGCTGTAAATACTACCGGAATGTTGTCACCAACAAATACCTTGGTAAGTATTGATTTTTTACTAATACAAAACAAACAAACAAAAAAAACCCAGATAGGATGTGGAAAAAAAGTTCTCTTTATTAATGTAGCAATATAAACATCACATTGCAAGCCAGAGAAAGGGACATTTTGATTCCCTGTATGTACAATTGTCGATTCTGTTGGGTAGGTACAAAACAAATCATTTCAGGGCATGGATTATCCACAGATAGGACACTCTGTTCCATTGCAGGGTTCGACCCCAGTGAGGACCACGTGTACTCGAAGGCCGACCCCTCTGAGACTGAGGAGTGGCTGCTGTTGGTGGACCAGACGGACCAGAGCCATGAGAGAGCCATCATCATCAAGAACAAACATTGTGGGAGGTTCCTGGCAGTCCAAAACGGCAGCTTTGTTGGACTAATGTCATACAATGAAGATTGCAAATGGTTTTTAGAATAAAGAGGAACACTGGATGAAATGTTTCTTCTATCCAGTAGGTGGCAGTTATTGTCAAAACTAGTATTTGTTATGGAAATGTCTGTCTTATGAATAAGCATTGCCAAGCAAAATTGATGGGTACATCTCTAACGGGTACCTTGGTAAACACATTTTTCAAGATGGGTTCTGTGACAGTATGAATAAGAACGACAATAAAATCTTTAGAATCTTTTCCTCTTGAGGATCTCTGGTTTCCAGTTGACTGGGTGGCTTTCCTCCGTCTGCAAGAAAGAAAACAAAGTGAATATATGATCCATTTCTGGACTGTAAATTTCATTCTATTGACTTGTATGGCAATTTGCTAAATTGAATTGGTCCATATTTGTGGTGTTACAAGTATGGACCAATCAAACATCATCACCTCTTTTGATTTCTGAATCTAGATATTTTTTAAATACAGCGGTGTATCTTACAGCTGTTTCGTCCTCTTTGTATACTTTGATGGTCTTGTCAGCCTCAGCGGTGATCAGTCTGCTCTCTGAGTGATCGAACACACAGGCGAAGATCCCTGATTCACTGTCCAGGGATCCAGGCTGCACAGCGGCATGAATCCGCTGGAAGTTGTAGCCCGTTCTCCAATCCCACATATGGATGGTTCCATTGTCAGCTACAGACAGATGATAAACGTATATAATGAGTCATTGATCCAACATTTCATCAAAAATCTCCTGTAAGTCTACATTAAGACAGCATGAACAAAAAAGATGGTCCATAACGGTCAAAAAACAAGCGTTACAGAAAAAAGTGACTGCTGGTTTTTAATACCTCCAGACACCAAGACGCCATCAGAGTTAACAGCTAGAGTGTTGATAATGGCGTTGTGACCAGACAGGTTCTGGATGAAGTTGCCATCTGGGAACATCCACTGCTTGATGTTATCAGCAGAGCCAGAGGCAAAGGTGTATCTGTAAAACACAGGAAAAAGGTGATGAGACGTTAAGTATATTTTTAAACGGTATTTTTATACTCCTAAATGTTAATCACAAACAATGTAAAAAAATTGTATCTTCTGGGTTAATGGCATACTGTTGCTGATAAAACATCACAATTGATACAAGTTTATTACACAGTATGAGTTTGCTTACTGTCTGGGGTGTAACACCAGAGCTCGGACAGACTTCTTATGATTGGTCAGAGTGGCTCTGGTCTTCCCGGCAATCAGATCCCACAGCCTGATGGTTGAGTCATGGCTACCTGCAGAAGGGGGCCGCGATTTCACAAGCTTTGATTAGCCAGCCAGCTAGTCACAACTTAAAAATAAACAGTGAGGGACTGAACACAGTGTTGTACTACTGGTACGCTGAGATGAGGTTTGCAGATTTTATTTACCGGTAATGATTTGTGGCTCCGCTGCCTGGCATCTTACTGTGGCCACAGTGTTGGTGTGTCCAGACAGGGTGTGCACGTTGGCTTTTGTCCTGATGTCCCACACCTGCAAGGAGAGGAAGGAAATGCAAGAAAAAGAAATCTTAGGTGTCTATTAAACTATGTGAAGTAATCACATTTAATGAATTAAGGATGGATTAGTTAAACTTTCACATGATTAGTCCAGGTTAAAACATCGCGCCACCCTGAAACTGTGTCATTAATAGATGTTCACAATGAATCTGGAGACTATGTGGAAGCACTACTATCTATTAACATGCCTTGAATATTCATGGTATATTTTCATCACGCATGACTGGAGGGGTTTGACTGTTGACTTATTTACTTTGGTGAATTTGGGAAGGTGAAACCAATGTCATTCGTCCTTGGGTGCACAGCAAATGACTGCACAGGACCTGTGGGCCATTAGCGGTGATTAGAGCTGCCCTTCTACAACGTTTTGGACAAACGTGCAGGGCCACTGTGTCTAAACTGGAAATGAGTGTTTCAGTATGCTAATGTGGCTTGACTGGACTAATTGGAGTGTTTGCCTCTTCTGACTCAACTGCCACATCCCCTTGAGCCAACTGAGAAGAAAAGTTAATCAGTTCTTTCACTCAGATACTTTATGCCTTTTACTGAGGAGCCACAACAATGTGAATTTTTCCATTCTGGTTCAGACCAAAGAAAACTACCTATAGATGTGACTGCACACTTTAAATCCTAATTGGACCTCAACAAGATTCAAAGTCAATTGCAGCACTGCCACCCCCCTATTTGGTATAGTACATGCAGACCCTAGCAGACCTTACCCTTGCTGTAGCATCTCTGCTGCACGTCACCAGCACGTCGATGGTTGGATGCAGGTCCAAGTCATACACAGCACTCAAGTGTCCGTGGTAGTGCCTGATGACCTATTATGTACACAGATATTGTCAAGAGAATCCCAAAATGCCAATGATCAACAAAAATATATATATCTTAAAGTTTGGAATGCAGAATGTTTTACAGACACTCCCTCATATTCCTCTATGACTCCTGAAGTTCAAGCTTTTCCTTTCTCTTTTCACTCGCCCTCTCTCAGGCAGCTCAGAGCACAAAGTTCACAGCACGCCTGGAATTTGCAGCGATTCAGGCTGCTGTTTTCATTATAACTGCTCACCTTGTTGTACTCCAGATCCCAACACTTGACCTGCTTGTCTTCCCCACAGGAAAAGAGGTAGGGGCTGCGATTGCTGACCGCCACACCGCGCACCGTACTGATATGTCCAGTCAGTGAGAGTTTCAGCTTCCCACTGGCCAGGTCCCAGATCTGCAAAGACACACAGCCTTCAGGTCATATCATGTCAATTATAGAAAATCACAGACATCGTGTCTCCTGAGAAACGTGCTTTTGATGTTGCATGAGGAGGCCTGAGAATATACTTTCCCTTTAACAGCTAAATGTATTAATATTATTCACTATTAATCACTCTGCCATGGCTCAAATCACTGACACAGCACTCCAGATACAAATATAATCAGAAGAGATCCTCAATTTTTTTTTTTGCAAGTTTGGAGGGGATGGGTGGGGAGCATGACATAACCATGAAACCAAGAAAATCTTCACTCACCTTTATGGTTCTGTCAGCCGACCCTGTGACAAACCACTGATTACCAGGCTCCACAGCTATGGACCTCACCCAGCCAAGGTGGCCGCTGATGACCTGTCAGACAAAACATTCTACATTCAAAAGTCACACGAGGGACATGGAACAGAAGCACATCATCCTGTACTGTCAGTGTGTGATGTATATCTGCAGACGAAGAGGACAAACAGCAGTAATAGTATGAGCTGCAGTGATTTGTAGTTACCCGAAACAGTTTCCATGGTGGATGCCACTGGGGTTTAGGCATGGTTGGTGCTTTTCTCATGAGTGCAGAGTTTCTGGTACCTCCACCTTCCATGAGCGACTAAAGAAAATCCAGTGAATATCTTATTAATTTGGGGATAATATAGCAAATATGAACAAAATGTGAGGTCAGGTATGTGCTAAATAAATAAACAAACATTCACAACACATACCACAGCATTTGGTTGGGATCTCTCTGCTCCTGCATGTCTGTGGATGTCACCAACACTGGCAGCAGTGCGACTGGCATCTTGCCTGAAAGTAAACAACACAGTCAACAGCGGTATGCACAAATAAGGGTTCAATGTTTTTTTTCCCTAAGTTCACTGAACAGATTTCTGTGTCCCCAACTGAATGTTTGTTTTAAAAGCTGTCACAGACACAATGACACAGTCATGCTTTAGTCATTTTCTATGTGTTTGTTCTCATACTATCAAAAAGGACAAGCACTCATGTTCTTATGCAACTTGCACACTATTTTTCCCAAAACTATTTCACTTAAAATTTCCTGAAAGCCTCCCAAATCCCAGGCCTCTTCAAAACAAACAAAAAACCCCACTTCTTTACAGATAACCCACATACACAGAAAACCACAGACTGACACATAGAAAACAAATAACCCTGATTAGTGAGCTTTTCCAAAGGTAGTGGCTGATAGGACCTAAACTTCAAATCACATCTTCATCATATCTTTAAAATTGAGAAACTGTATATCATGGTATACTATTTTACTGGTAATGTCATCTGAAAAGTTTCATGTTTCATGTACCTTTGCCAAAGACAGTCATGCTGTGTAGATGGTCATTTTCTGTTTGACATCATTTTTACTTCATTTTTGTTCTGCTGGATTTCATCTGGTCAGAGATTAGGAGGTGCAGGAACACAAGGGCTACTAGTGCGCACGTTTTTATCAACTTTGTGCCTGGTGACAAACTGCTTGACGTATAGCAGCAAAAAATGACCCTGTTTTTGGTTTCCTCTGCAAAATGGGCAAAATATCAAAGGTATGGATCAAACTGTATCCAATTACAGTGTGTCCTCCCATAAAGGAAGAAAGTCACTCCCTCACCTCGCCTCCTAGTTCATTTTATGAGACTCTGAACTGACCTATTCATCACAAAGGAGACGACGTGTTACCACAACAAACTATGAGATTGCTTTGATTTGGGTCAATCCACAACCTGAATAGTCTGCTTCTCACAATGATGGAGGGGTGTTAGAGGAGTGGAGAGCAGTTTTTTAAATTATCATCATCATTGTTGGACCGTCTACATATGACCATAGTCACAAAGCAGGAAAAGTGTAGTCCCACTAAAATGATTGGCAAGTAAAAAGATAAAAAACACAAAGCAACCCTGATGAATCACATCCAATCAAGTGCTGCTACAATGTGGAGGAAACTGGGGTACCTGGCTTGTGAGGGCGGCAAGGCCAGCACCATGGATTGGACTCCTCTCTCACTAGGCATCCTGTGCACCTTTGTATCAGCAGTCAGCGCTAATCCTGTTGAAAAAAAAAATGACCTGCATTAACATCGAAGTACTGTATCTAGGTCAGTGAGTGTGCGCAAAACAGTGAGACGTTTGCAGTGTATGTTTATTTTACAGCACAGTACTCACCAGGTCCAGAGGGGTAAGCGTGTGTCCCTGTGATCAGGTATTCTGGATCATCTGTTGAAAAACATCAACATTAGGCCCAGTGAGTTGTTTTTCACAGCTTCAGGAAAATGTCAGTGGGAATACACTGCTTTAAAACAAGAAAATGATTTTTAAAAATTCTACAAGGGCTGTAACTATCCAACTGCAACATTAAGCAATGGTGGTTCTTGCTACTTCCCCTCCCTCACTCCAGGCACTGTCTAGCTCCGCTCGACAATCACTGCTCTCTTGCCCCAGCTCTCTTTCTCTATTCACACATTACTGGGCCTATCAGCCTGATAGGCTATTTTGTACTCTATTGTGGCCATGTTTGCACCGATTGCGAGTGAAAAAAATCCAGGACATGCTTTGCGTTTTCTGCGAGAGTTTATAAAGTACATTGCTGATGAAGAAAGTCAACCCAACACAGAGCCGACACACTAGAGAACAACACAGTAAAAGGTGATAGAGGCTGATGGAATCTGTCAACAAGCGTGGGTTTAAATAGCTTAAACAACCTGATGCTTCACAACCTTATAAAATTAAATGTATTTTGTTGAAATTGTGTCTCCACACAAGTCTGATGGACATCTGCACTGTAATGAGTGCATTCACCTTGTGCGGCATTTAGTTTAACAAACATTACTTATTGGTTTCTGGAGTATCTGAGCAGACCAATCCCTGTTGTTAAATTAACAAGGGATACATCACAATACATATTAATTGCCACCCTTCTAAAAAACATACTTTTTGGTAGGGACAGTCTCAATGTTCAATGTTACGCCTGATTGTTTCTATCAGCCCTCTGTTGATACAGCAAACACTCCCTAAAGAATAACATGCACTAGTCATTTCATTGTCACCTGGCTGCGCGTAGCTCTGTTGGCCTTGCATTCCGGCGGTGGCATGTGAGACTCTGTCCTTCCCTTCCTTCAGGACTGGCATGTGTAGAACTGCACCATATTCTGTTTTCAGTTTTACATCCATCTTCACCTTGTGACTGCAGATAAAGTAGACATTAATGCATCACTTTCTCAGGGAAAATACACATGTACTCTGTATTTTGTGAATTAAAGATATTGTGACGTTGTATTGCCTCTTCATTGGCTGTATGTAACTTAAGTATGACCACGTCACTTGGTGTTGCGTCCACAAACAATGACAAAAAACAACAACAAAAAACACATCTATGATAATACATTTCATACAACACTTACCACTTCTGAATTTCTCTTGGAGATTAATAAAGTATCTATCTATCTATCTATCTTACCTTTGCTCATCCTGTGCCACTGCTTTCGCATGGTCGAACACAAACATGTCATGCGTCCTTTTGAGGGATCTGAAGACCAGCGTATGGACCGAGTGTTTTTGGACATCCTGTGACAGAAAATAGCTATCTTAAAATTGCGACACTGTGTAAAATTACACGATATCCGCCTTTTGTTTTTAATTGTCAGAGATAGCTTAAATTATACGGTTATCGTGCCAGGAAATCATGTCGTTAGCTTATTGCGCTCCAGCAAATAGTCGGCACCAACATCACTATGGGAACACAATGCGCCTGAGCGGGAGCAAAGAAATACACTCAAAAAAGACCTACAACATTCTCTTACCTCCGTCATTGTGGTGCTGAATATGCGGCTATAACGCAGCGGATGTAGAATTTATTTGTTGCCAATATTTCCAGCTGGTTTGTTGACGAACTATATCACAGCCTGAAAATTATGACCACCACCACAAAACGACGACTGAACGCTCCGGAAGTAAATAAAGTAGCCGGTTGGCTTCCTTGGTCAACTTCCGGAAAATGGAGCGACTTTTTTTGTATCGCCATCTAATGGTCAACAAAAGAATTGCAAGGTAGGCCAATATTCCCTAAATATTCATGAAAACAGCTTTATAAACAAACCGCACATGATATTTTAGCGATGTAAAGAATCTTGAATTCAGACACAAATAGTCCTCTTCATTACACTTATAGGCTAAGAGAAAATGCATCTATGTACAGCTGACATTGACACAGGCCAAAGGGCCTATTTGGTTTTCATTCGTTTCTGCTCAGAGTGCCTTAAAACTGGCAAAGGCAATGTTTGTCTGCCAAAGTACATAGATTAATGGTTACATAATACTTAAAACTCAAGTCCTACTTTGCAGAAATGCAAAGTGTTTGGATTGTTTTGCAATTTTTTGTTGCTATGACACAAAACTAGCCAAAATAATCAAACGTATTAACTAGTTTCTCCTTGTAGATTTTCTTCTGTATGTAAAACATAATGATCACAAAAATACTTGAAATTGGGGAATGACGGTGTGGGGCTTTTTCAGGGACAGACCTCTTACACTTTAAGTTTATGTGAACTATGAAAAACTGTGCCATGTAGGCTGTGACAGAATGAATACTGAATGTGTTCAACACTCAAAGGTCATTTTGGTTCAGCCCTTTAGAGTGAGACAGAGAGAACTGGCAATATTGATTCAGCAGATAGTGTGTCATGATAAATGGGGACAAATACACCCACGTTTGATAGTAAACATGCAAACCCACGCATAGGTCTGAAAATCTTTAACGAATTGAACTAATGATCATATCCCTACCAATAGGATCTGTGTATTACAATAAACATGACAACCATGGAATTGTGTGAGAGAATGTTTCTGCAGGATTTTCTTGTGGCAGGACTCAATAAATCTGGCTGAATCTATTGGCTAAAAACTTTAATAACACTCAAACATGTTTGATAAATCCAAAATGGCACTACACAATTCAGCCGAATAGCAACTACTTGTCCTTCTCAAACATTTGTCCTTCTCTGGAGGAACGGGCAGTGTCTGAGTTGACTAATAACGACTAGTAGTCATAGTGATAGCTTTTTATTTATTTATTTTTTTTTTTTTACTGAGGCCTATCAAGGCACAAGAAGCTGTTTGTTGAGATCAATATTAAGTTGGTACACTTTCCTACTGAATCTTTTTTTATTTTTTAAATTTATTTAATCCCCACAAAAAACTAAAACCATGGATAGAATTAATAAGGAGACCGTGTTCTTTTTAGTGTAATCTCATATTGGGATGCTTTCAATTGCCTTTTAGGGGGACTTTCCTGCCCTACATTTTCAGCTATTCAATTTGTGCACTGAATCGATGGATTCCTTTATGCTGCCTATAAATCAAATTGACTTTAGTCATGCTTCTTTCATGTTTTGCATTTAATTTCATTGAAAGGTCCTCTGTGCAGCCACATTGCCCATTACTCATTGCATTATGTGCATTAATTATAATGCAGCACAAATACTGTGTGCCATTTATCATAGCCTCATAAAGATGTTCTCATGAATAATATAATATGACCCCTGCACTTCAAATTATGATAACAAACCAGTGTTTATGAATCAGTTAAAGTGCCCAAAGAGGCTTGCTCCAAAACATGTCAAATTTTCATTTTCCTTATTATTTTTACTTGAACAAGTGCTGTGTGCGGTCTGTGTTCAGTATGTTGCTTTTCGGGAGGAGCTTGCTATTTGGAGTTGCAAATACTTGATCTATTAGTGTTGATTCTCCATACAAGCAACATTTGGATGCAAAATAACACTGACAACTCAAGCAGGAACAAAGCATTTGTTAAAGAAAAGACATTTATTCATTGGTGCACACATAAAACTGAATAAGGAAAGAAAAATGTGAACAGTCCAATGTCAGAAGTTTCGCATTCAAGACTATATCAAAAGGTTTGAAGTTTTCTAAACAGACTGGATGTTTTTTGATCAAAAGAAATTTTAAGGCTCAACACAACAAGTTTAGCCAACGGACCAATGGTGAGTTATGGAACAACTCACAAATAGACTGCAGGAATGAAGAGATATCCTCATGTTGTTTTACTTTCTAATTGTCTCCCAGACCACCAAACTGTTTGACTCCGGTCTGCTGTCCACCACCTGCTGTGATCCTGCTGATGGGAATGATCTTCATTGTGGTCTCTTTCAATGAGTACCAGCGGTTGTGCCATGTGACCCAGATGATGCCGTTGTCAAAGCCGAACTCGCCTGCATCCTTTTCTGTGTATCTACCACCTGGATGGAGAGAAAACAGCAAGGTTAAAGTGGGCTTAAAATGATTTGGTGTTCGTGATGATGCACCATGCGCATATGTGCATGTATATGTGTGCTTTTGGGTGTGAAAGCAAGCAAACGAGCAGAGTATGTGTGTTTTGTGTGTGTTTGGGAGGGTGGCTAAAGAAGATGAGTATTGTGAAAATAGTCTTGGAGATGGGCCTGGCAGTGGATTTAGCCCTTTGGTCTCACCTTGGTAGTATTTGCCATTCAAATGGGCAGCGTGGCATCTGTTCATCCACCACCCAGAGCCGTCCTGGAGTGCACAGTTGCCATCATACTTGTCATTGTCTTTGTCAAAGGTGCTGAACTGCACGCCGTTGTGAGATGTGAAAAACTTGTCGCTGGGATCATCTCCGAAGTCAAAGCCATCAAAAGCATCGCCTGCGTCGCCACCGTAGTAGTAGGCGTAGGTCAGACGATACATGTCGATCTCAGGCCCCAGTTTGAACGCGGCGTAGTCGGCATGTCTGGTGAGAGGAGAGGACAAAGAGGAATTGAGGAATGGATTTTAGTGTGCTGGTGGTGGTAAACTTCTGCTGAGTCACTGTTTCTTCCCAGCTCTTTTGCTGTGCTCTTATGTAATCTGTTGTTGTAACAGGTTTCTACGTACCTCTTGTTGCCTTCCCAGTCAACAAGTTCTACCCTCAGCACATATGGGAGGGAGGACTGGGTCGTCAGCAGATGTATCTTCTCGTTGCCGAGCCAGTACTCTGTGGTATCATCTGGGGAGAGGTAACCGAAGCCCTCCCTGTACTGGGTCCAATCTTTGTGGAAGTCTACGCTTCCATCACGTCTCTGCAGACACAGAAAGATACAGAACATAGTGAGGGTTCAATCATCCAAAATCAGATGATAATACATTTTTAATCATTTTTTTGTTAGCCAACAATATTCCAAATCCTGATCTATTTTTATGTCTACAGTATTAGGCGTATGAGTATTAGTTCATTACCATTTGAGCATTTTTTTTTACCAGTTATCTGGGTGTTGTAAGCAGGAAATGTAACTTTTATCACTATCTATTCTACAAAATAACATATCAGAATCAGTCATTTTCTTCAGTGGGAAAAGTGAAAAGTTTTGTGTACCCTCTGTATTACTGTGAAGCCACGTCCAAAGCTATCAATCTCACAATAGACCAGGAACTGCTCTGGGGCCTGCGCTGGCTTCACAAAGTACAGGCCGCTGGTGGTGGCACCTTTGTTAGCAATATCCTGGCAGTCTGAAAAAGACAGCAGATAAGGGTAGAGGAGAGTTTATTTTTCAGTATGGACTATTTCGTGACACAAGATCAGCAAAAAAAACAAACAAACAAAAAAAAAAAACGTGTTTGAACACCATACAAATGGATGAATCTACAAAAAATCATCAGTCACTTTTTTTTTTAAATTGCCGTATGTTTACAAAAGAATAAAACATGGAAGACATAAAACATGCTTTGTTGATCTTTTGGTTATTGCTGGCTTTGTCTGTATTGGATTGGAATGACTGGCACTTTTGTAGAAACGTACAAATCACTGTGTGTTGAGTAGTGTTGCACAAACAAATTACACCTGGAGCGCTCTAAAATTGTTTGCTCTGCACTGATGCGTGATATTGATTAGTCTCTAACTAAACACTGAACTAGGACAAAATGTGGTTTTCACGAAGCATGATTGAGAAACAGCTTGTGAAATGGAAATGGCCTGAGGGTCACTGTTGATTTACCTGTGCCTGTGGTGGGCTGGACTGCAACTTTGTCTGTGCAGGGCTCATTGCATTTCTGCTGCAGCTGAACGGAGAGCTGTTTGAGATTTGCCATTCTCGCCTCATTGTCTGCGATTAAATTCTGAAGATCACTGACGAGAGGGAAACAAATATAAGATCGACATTGAATGAATGAAATTCCTATTTCAGTTTATTACACTATGAGACAGGTCTAAGTGACTACCAGTTAGAGTGAAGCATGAATGACAGTGTAATTTCAATGCTAGCAAACTCACTATATTTGCTGCTCCTGTGCAACGATGGTCTTTTCAAATCGAAGGACATCATCCAGCATACTTGAGGATTTTTTGTAGTAGCTGTCTGAAAAAGAAAAGAAAAAAACAAACATAATTTCTCTCAGTAATGCACCATTACCTTTTCGCAGTTTTCACCATGATTCCACAACACTTTGAACTACACTGTCATCATGTAAGTCTGACTAAAATGATTTTACAATTTTTACAAATCAAACAAAAGCTCGTAGCACAAGGCTTCAGCTGAAGTGATTTACCTGATTGGGAGGCCTTTTGGGCTGATGTGGTAGAATCTTTCATGTAGTCCATCTTTTCTCCAGCCCCCTGGGTCAAATTGGCGATTCTTTCCAGTTCTTCCTGCATTTCTTCCAAGTCCTTGTCTATAACTGGCATATAATTCAGCAGGTAATCAGCCACTCCACACGTAGTGGGGCAGTATTTTCCCTGAAGACAAAAAACAGAATTATTCATTTTAAAAAACAAACTGCACATGATGTTCTTGTAAACTGGATGATGTAGCAGGACTATATTCAACATATGAAAAAAAACAGTACAATCTATTAAATCCAGAAAAAAAAAATTGACAAAAGATGTGATGAATGTTTTCAAGCAGGTCAACAACATGCATGTTCACTGTTTGTTGCTGCATACTTACAAAGCCATCATGTGGTGTGCATGTATCAGAGTAGTCTCCTCTAATTTGCTACAGAAAAGAAGCACAACAATATTTAGCTTCTTTCAGCTTGTCATGTTGAATTGCATAGATAGTTCTGTGAAACTCAAAGACTTACTGCTGATGAGAAGGAGAAAAGTAACAGAACTCCTGCCACTGCTGTAAGAAGTGATGAGGCCATGTTGCCACCGGTTGTGGTCTTCACTTTTTGGAGAATGAAGAGCCTGTGAACTCGGCGCTATATTTATCTGAACAAGGTCCTCAGTTCACTGTTTGATAAGGGGCTCATGCGCAAACATCCCACACACAACATGAGTCAGTGTTGGGACAAAGCTCTGACTCAACTGTCCATCATTGATCATTTCCCAGATTTGACAGGGCCTGTTACTGGCAGATCTACTCTGATTATCTGAGGAGTTTCAGTCACAACCATATAGGAGGCCTTGGATTTGTTTAGAACAGAGTGATGGTAATGATAACACAAGTTCAACCATACAAGTCTGGATGAATCATGACTTTGTATTCACCATGTGTACCGAGTAAAGTGATAAAAAAAATTCTGTTGAAACACAATTCATATTCAGTTCATTACAAATTTTTCACAAATTGAGTTGTCATCAGATTCAGATTTATGCAGCAATGAAAATACACATATCTACCATTCTGTTCATTTGACCTACATATTTATTGTATAATAATGAAGGGAGACTGAAAATTTGATTGATCAGTAGCTGTCTTGTGGATAGTGGTGACCTCTTGTGTCAAAGCTGCATTGGTCGGCACAACCACTAGTGGGAGTGGAACCACTGTCAACCAAAACAAACTGTCCAATCAATGGATACATCTCCAAACTGAAGACATTATCAGAGTCTTTCTGTATGCACTGAATTTAATGAAGCAATTTGTACCTCTCTAGTGCTTTGTTTCTGGCTGAGGGAGAATGTAAATGTAAAATATTGTAAAAGGATTGAGATTATTATGAAGGGTGTTTGACATTTTATGAATCATGTACTGGATGTGGCAAGTTATAGTTTCTCATCATGTGACCCCGTTATTGAAACAAAACAACAAAATCTGATTTATATTTAAATTTTAATATAATAATGTAATGCATGCTATGGGAGAATGGGGTTTACCATGCTGAAAAGCCAAAGTGTTTTTGTTCATTTGTGCAACAAAAAGTAAACAAAAAGAGTCACTGGAACAATCAATATCTCAACTTTATCCTTAATAGAAAATGTTGTTTATGAGAACTTTGTTCTTCGTATTTCAGAAACATAAGAGTATTAATAATTTATTTCTTTTAGTCTGTAGGGAAAATATGCTTACCTCTGTTTTTCTGAGTAAAGCGGCTTTTTCCACAGGCTTAATTCGTAAGAAACTCATGTATAGCTAAGCTTTTGTAGGGTGAACTGGAGCCAAACACCCGAGCCCTGAAAGACAGATTAATTGAAGAGAAAAGAGAGAAGGAAATCTCCTCAGAGAGGGCAATGTCTGCAACCACTGAACTCATGCTTGTTTGATATCGAGCAGTCGTATCAATAGAGCCATTACTAACCACTAAAAGGAGTAAACAGTGGCTTATGATTTTCTTCATCCACTCCACGGCAGGTAATGTGGAAAAATACAAGCAAGAAAGCCACAACAACTACTGTATGAGCCATTGCTTGATGTGCTTGATGTAGTTTCTAATATAAACTATATATATATAACTATATATATATTATTTGTACTTCTAAGTGCTGTGTAAAGGCAACTGGACTTGTTTGAGGTTCTAGAACCTCAAACAAGTAAGAATGAAATGTAAGAATGAAGGAGCCTCACTTTTCCTGTGGTCCGGGACTATAAAAATATTAGGGGTCCTCACATGTCCTGATGTTTGGATGAAGCCTGAGTTCATTTGAGTCCAACAAAACAGCGGAATAATCTCATTAGGAGTGTGCAGCATATGAATCCCTGCGTATTAATTTCTCTCCAACCTTCTGTGGTATTTGCATAAGAATTTCTCTCCAACCGTCTGTGATATTTGTCAACATTTAAAAAGCTTCTGCTATAAAAAAAACAAAAAAAACAACTAAGTTTTGCTAAACCCAGCAAGCAATCTTAGAGGTCAGTCTGTGTATGTGATGGTCTGTGATGGGAATGCAAATGTTTAGGGAAAAGTCACACTTAAGCATGATGGACACATTTCTATTTTGTTTGAATAGAATTCACAAACAGAAATTATTTTGACCTGTTACAGATTATAAATTTAAAATATCAGTCATTTAATGGATAAGCTACTTTTCTATGCGGTGGTGTAGAGAATCTATACACAACTGTTTCCACTGCCTGCGTCATTGTGATACTGCAGGGAAGAATAGAATAATCATCTGTTTGGACTGAATCCTGCTTACTGTGTTATTTCCAAACTATTCACACAACCATACACTGGTTACTATCACTTTGTAGGTCATACTGCATGTACTATGTACAGTGCAATGTATAACGATGATGTATAGTGTCTTTTGTATGTTCTGTTGGATGTATACACATATATACAGTAAACGCATGTGGACATTGAGAACAGTTGGCCAGTGGATCTTCATACAGGTGCTCTACGGCAAACACACCACTTTTTATTACATCTAAGCAAACAGTTAAGATACATGTGATAATATAAAACTCAATAATGTTTCATCTGTGGGTCTCTGGCCGACATTGGATAATAAATCTCACCTCCACTACCTTCTTGTGACCCGGTTTTATTATGGGAAAAAAAGCAGGCCCAAGATGGATATAAAGCCTGCTGACCTGAGAATGAACTGTCAGGCCCATGAACCTAAACAGTGCTGAACTCTTGCTGAACCTCACTCATTGTGTACACACGCCAGATGGAAAGCCTCACTTTCTCTCTTTAAGGGCTATGAAGACACAGGCACGGGCATTCTCTCTCAGGACGGTGCCCTGGATGTTAAACTGTGCTTTGGGGTGTTGCTGTTATAGGCTGATATGCTTAGTGTGTATTTCATCAGCATAGAAAACAATATAATGCAGTAAAAGTTACACGTTGTCTTTACCGGAGATGATACAGTGGCTGCAATTCACCTCTCCTTGG
Organism: Holocentrus rufus; assembly: GCA_900302615.1. NCBI lineage: Eukaryota > Metazoa > Chordata > Actinopteri > Holocentriformes > Holocentridae > Holocentrus > Holocentrus rufus. The sequence continues at coordinate 83,392 of OMLF01010624.1, forward strand.
CCTTAATGCTTAGTCATACACTGTTGCTGTATCATTATTTGTGCTCAAAGCATTCACACCACTTAGAAATCTGTCTCTCAGTAATCAGTTTATAGGCCGAGGAACAAAGTCAGCATAGTTCATAGGTGGTTTGACCAGTAATGAAATTTAAAGTGCCATGTTAGGGTCCCCCCATTGGCCACAGCAGTAAGTTTGACCATGGAGTAAATCTTGTCGAGACAGAGGGCAAAGGTTGGTTTTAATGCCACCTCAGGGTTCAACCTGTGGTCACAGGAGGTAAGTCGACTCAGCTGAACATGGTGTGATCGGAGGTAATGTGCAGTCGGCTGACCCCTCAATGTCCGCAAAACATTGATGACTTTGACATAAAACATCAAAGGACCCATATAGAAACGCCCTCTACATGATGTTGTCTTCCATCTTAAGTCATTGTATTATTAATCAGCAATGCCGGTATAGCAATTTGAACTTTGAACAGTTTGTATACAACCTGCATGCTTTAGTTGCTTTTTTTTTTTCTTTTTCTTTTTTTTTTGTGGTATAGAGGAATTTAAGGTAGCTAAGGCGATTGAGTTGACCTGGACATGGCTGGAAAAAACTTCCTTAATTCCGCTGTTTACACATCTGCACATCAGCACATATCAGCACATTTAATGGTCCTTGTGCTGTATTTTGTACTTTATTTTAATTCCCTCGCCCCTATCCATGGCATCTGCAAGTAAAAATGTGTTCTTAATAACCCTGGCTATTTAAATACAGATTACAGGAAAATGGAAACATTTTTGTGTGATTCTTGCCTTTAGATGGTTCAATACTAGATTCATAATAACTGTTCTGTAAAGATTACTGACAGCTTTTTAGTTAGAATGTGGAACTTCTATAGAGTGTTTTATTTATATTTTTTAAGGCGCTAAGTATAATTACAGATATACTGGATTCCTACAGGAGTGATGAATCAGCAAAAAATGCTTGTAAAATGTCAATACTATAGTAAATACAACAAAGGAAAATCTGTAGCATTTACTCCTATGAAGTCAAGAATAACACTTACATGTAACACTGGTACTACACATACAGACACATACACTAGGCTGTTAACCATCCCCCCGATGGTTATGGGAACCTACAGTACTGAGCCTTCTGCAGGTGTGGTGGCCCTCACTGACCTCAACAGTTGGTCTGTGGTGGAAGGAGCCCACCTGATGACCTGACATACTGAACCTGCACTCACACACTCAGCCCTGTAACATTCAGATTGGGTGGCAACGGAATGGTGCTGCCTGTTTGATGATCCTGTAGCTTTATGACAGCACAGTGTGGTGTCCTCCATCTAGTCACCATTTAGGAACTTGTATATTATTCTTTTGATGCCTGAACTGGACTTCTGTATAAACGCAATATCCTATGGCATAAAGGAATGTAATATTATATCATATGTATTTTTAAATGCTAATTGTATTAGCATTTAAGCAGGAAAAACAAACAGTCTTGCGGTCAGAGAGAGTCATATGTCAGCCCAAATATTTTAGCATTAGACATTCATGAACAAACCTGGCTCATAATCTGTTAGTTTCGGTTTAAACATTATTTGAGGGGAACACAGGCCCCTCTCAGTTTGTCCCTCATGAACCATACAAGACTTCTG
>OMLF01010626.1:0-25840 GCA_900302615.1 Holocentrus rufus
GCATCCCCCAAACCGTCCCGCCCCAGCAGCGTGCACACCCAGCATCATGACCAGCACTGCCTCGCCTCCTACTCCCCTTCCTCCCCCTCCTCGCCCTCCTCATCCTCCTCGCCCACCTCACCCCCTCCCTCCCTCCTGCCAGCCAGGCCGCACCAACAGGAGGAGGCCTCGGCGGATCAGGAGGTGTCGCTCATTACCCGGGCCAGGTTGGCTGGCAGTGATGATGTCATCACGGCCAGAGGGCTGGGCCCAGAGCAGGCGGGCGACAGTGGCGACGGCGGCGACGAGGGTTACCGCGGTTACGCAGGCTGCCAAGGCGGCCGAAGCCCGTGCCTGAGGCAGCTCAAGAGGTTCCACAGTGCTGACACGCAGGGCCGCAGCGCCCTGGTGCCCCGCCCACGCCCCTCCTCCTGGCTGGACGACCCGCGGCGCCACTCGGTGGAGGTGTGCTCCTCGGTGGAGTCCAGCCCCCAGCGCAGCACCGCCTCCACCTCCTCCGGCTTCGTGTCGCGGGCCGACAGCCTGCAGATCCACAGCCAGACGCCCACCCAGACCTCCCTGCCCTCCCCGCGCCGCAAGAAGAAGATGAGCCCGCCCTGCATCTCTGTGGACCCTCCTGACGGACTGGAGCCCCAGTCTGGCCTCCACTCAAACCTGGGAGGCATGGGGCTGGGGGGGCTGGGGATGCCCCCTACCCTGCCCAGCCGGGACACCTGCCTGAGGAGGAGGGCGCCCTCCAGTGACTCCAAGGACTCCTTTGACCTGGGAGTTGGCGAGGGTCCGGGGCAGGACGGCGGCTCAGCCAGCCCCAACACCAACCCAACCAAGCTATTGACTCTTCCCAGTTTCTCCTTTGAGAAAACAAGCTCCGAGCACTGAACACTGACACACGGACACACAGATCCACACACACATACACACAACACACACACACACAGAGCTGGACGAACAACACCCCTCCACACACACTCAAACACACGATGCACTCGGTGTATCTGTGATGGTGATAGTCCTAGTAATAATGCCGTAGAGAGTAATAATGGTAAAACTACAACAAACGGTAAAAACATCCTTGGTTTCATAAGGAGTGCAGTACTGTAGTAGTGTGACCATCCCTTGTCTTTGTATTGTTACTGCCAAAACATCCAGAACATGAAAAGAACACAGGAAACCTGAAGACGAAACAAGAGAACACAGATGACTGTTTCGCTTCAACTGCGCCTGCATGCCATTGGCTGCAGGTTGACCCCATGACCTCTGGAGTGACATCAGCACCTGGGATGTGTAGACGGTGCCCTGTGTGGCCGCCACTGGAACTGCCTGGTGTTGCACAGGGAGGACTTCGCCCGGTCGAAGGGCATCAGTGGAGGTACAAAGCAATATGAACGTTTTAGAGACACTATTTTCTTAAATTATTGGGCCATAGTGTTTGTACAGGATGTAGAAGTTGTTTTTTAATTTCATTCTATTTTTATTTTCATGTCTTTTTTGTGATTTTCTTTTTTTTTTCTTGTTTGTTCAAAATGGTTTGTCTGTCATTTTGTTTTGTTTTTCACTGTAGGATATTTCTAGCTTTCTTGATTTACTGAGGAAAGTGAACATTTTTCAAAGTGCTGAAAATCATGTATTTGTAGGAATAATATATAAATATATATATATATAAAAACAAGTCATTAAACTGAGCTTGGATTTTTAAGCACAAGCATTAGACCGTGGTGGATTGATTGTTATGGGAAAAGGCGGCTACGGTTGACGTTTTTTTATTGCATTTGCATGATTCTCTTGTGTGTCACATGCAGCCACACAACCTTTTTATGATGGAAGATGTGAAGACAAATTGAAAAAATGTCAAAGCAGTCAGAGCAAAACACCTATTTAAAGTTGGTCCGCAAATTGATATTTTTCCTCAATTTAAGTTTTGCTTCTCACATGAAGGGGACAAACTCACTCACTCAGACTTGCACAAAAACTTAGTTACCAAAGACACTGTTTTGTAACTCAGGTGTGTGTGTTTGTGAGTGTATGTGTGTTTGTGAGTATGCATGAGTGAATTCGGTGATGTATACATACAAGCCTATCAGAGCTGAACACCCAGCATGCAGCTCAAACACAATCCATTGGAAGACGTCTCCTCCGGCCTGTAGGAATGAACCTCCTCTTCATCTCTGTGCATATCTCGTCTCTGCAGACGTGTGTGGTGGCCAAGCCAGCCCCTACTGTCTCTGTGATCCCTGCCAGGCCACTGGCTCCAGCACTGCAGACACACGACGTTTAGGTTAAACACCCGCACACATGGTTTTCTGACCACACGTGACACAGAAATGTTCTTTTCATCAGTCTCTTAAAAGAAAAAAAAATCCACCTTCTGATACTCATTACGCTATTGCATATCATGAGTTTGTGATGTTCGCTGATTTCTAAGAGCTATGACCATTAGCAGTAGAAGTAGCATTAGTGATGACAAGAGAGTGAATTACATCACCAATTTTAAAGGTTTAGGGCTTTAGGGAGGCTTTGTCCTGTAATAGAAGGAATCACTGTGAGACTTCTAAGAATCTTAAATCCATCATGTGTCTGATATAAGGCCATTTTTGTGTCAGATCCATTTTATTAAAACTGTGTTAAAGTTAACCCCTTAATACCTGATTTTGCCTCAAATGTCCCCTTAAGTAACTTCAACATTTAAAAAAAAAAAAAAAACTTTTCCCATGTTTACACACATATTCTATACCTTCTGGTTGCAGCTTCATTGAAGCTACTGAGTGAAATATTCAAGCCCAAGACACCATTACATCAGATCAAAAATATCTACATGTCTTGAGCATCATTTTATACACATTTCCCTGTAATTCAGCAGGACATACAGCATATGGGATCTTTGGACACCTTGGGATCTCCACTAAAATTTTAAATAGTTCTGTGGGTTTGAACAAAGCTCAGCCGCGCAGCAATAGTAAACCCACTGATGGGACCAGCACATAGAAAGGGTTTAAAGCAATACACTAAGGCCCCAGTTTACCAAATCCTTTAATGTGTCCCCATTGGCTTTAGTTCTCCATGCTAACATACATAATGTTGAGTGACAGTTGGTGACCATATCTTTAAGTTAGAATACTGACCTTCACAGTCTTTGAAAACAGTAAGTCTAGAAAGAAGCCCCTGCTGTTTGATTCTGAGGAACTGACGGCGACGTCTGATGTCTGCTGTAAATGTTTTAGACAGATGCAACACTTAAGTGATAAAAAGTCATCCGTGTTTTTTTCACATATGGCCTGTAGTTTCATTCAATTTTCCTACTTTATGAAATTGCCAAGATCTCTGCAGGAATAAAGGAGAACTCAAGAAGCATCCCCCAGGAGTTGTTAACACATGGTGTTTTGAAAAAAAAACTCAACATTTGGAAATGTATGGGCAGTAATGATTTGAGCACGAAACATATTTCATCCGCAAGGAGTTCACGTTTGCACAGTTTAGCAAGCTCAAGCTGACAACCATACCATTTTGAGAAACTTTATTCACAAAGTACAACACATAAACTAACAAATTAAAAAGCTGTTCATTAGTTTTTACTGCTATTGAAATGATGGATGGCTACAATTATAAAATGTTCAAATAGGTTTTTATTCATGTTTCGACAAATATCATTAGCACTGGAATAGTTCTTAGGCATTCACGTTGCTTGTTGGAAACTATTACATAAGAAATTCATAGTATAGTGTCATGATATAGCATGCCATAAGTGAGGCTTGTATTTTAAATGAATCCACACTGTATGGCAGTGAGGGAAAAGAGGGAAAACTCAGAGGCTGGGCTGAGCATTAATTCACTGAGATAAGTCAGAAGACTCTGGCTAAACGGGCAAAGCTGCTATATGAAGGTGATATGAAGGCTATATGAGGCTGTAGATTTAAAACCACTTTAAGTTCCAAGTATGTTCTGCCAGCCGGCATCCAGAGGTAATACAGACAAGCTCTCTGAGAACATCTGCTCATGGGGTGACGCTCGTAAACGTGGCTGATAATGTGAGATAGCTCTGGTTCAGTCCCTGGTAAGTGAACCACTAAACATTCTCAGTGAAATGGAGCTTCAGGTTATGAGAGAGAAACACATGGCAGACTGAAGCTTTGCCACACCGTATTTTTTACCATTGCCTGCAGACGCTACTCGCTTACTTGGGTATGCATCAAAATGACTTTTTTTTTTTTTTTTGCATATTTATGGAGTGCAGGTGTTTATATTTTGTACAGCTATTTGACTACTGGTATGCATGCAAAGGGAAAAAAGCCATTCTCAGATGCAGTGACATTGTTATATATTATTAATCTGTGATGTTCAGATGTAACAGGTGATTGGATCAACCATCTGTCTATCATTAGCCATTGCATCCAGTCAGACAAACAAACCATATGGCATGGTATGAGCATGCTGATGGACTCTTTATCCGTCTCATTATTGCAGAGCGTTCTAGGAATAACATTTTCCCCCACCAAACACGCACTCAGAACAAGTGCTGCAGATTCCCCATTCATCATCCTATTTACACAAGTGTTCATCGCATCAAGAACAAAAACATAGGACGTCTTGAAATTCAGTATGGCAACTCAAATTAGCATTGTGCTGCATCACAAGCAGCTTTCTGTCCCACTGAATTAAATCCAAGTTATTCGTACTGTGCATTTGTCTTATTAAGGCAAATATGCAATGGACTCTGAAAGAAAGAACATTCATTAGTGTGAAGGGAGAAAGGCATCAGAAGAATGATTTTGAATCCACGCATGAATTAATTTGTTCATTTATCATAGAGTCCCCTAAAAGGCTTGATGCTATCATCATCTCATTTATAGAAGTACTTACATTATAAGAACAAAAAATACAACACAGTGCAGTATTTGGTAGGAGGGAGGAGTTGAACATTGGAGCTTGACCGACTCAAACTAGTTATCGGCGCTGAGATTTCTACACGCTAACCTGCTTTCATCAGTGCTGAGTAAACCTACACTGGATGAAGAAAGGTTTAAAAATGTATAAATGAATGTACACAATTAAAATGATAAAAATTTAGTTAGAATTCATCTTAACCAAGATGTTAACATAATCTCATGTAATTATGTGTACATTGGATTAATTATAAGAACAGTTGCAAAGGAGTAAAGCCATGCATATAATCCCCATCCATAAATTCCAAGTTCAACTCATCAGGAATTTGGGGACAGAACTTTCAGCTCCCCAGTTTTACGAGTGAGCAGCAGCTAAATATTCAGGGCAGATGTGAGCTGACGCACTGGACACTGATGCACAGCATGTGCCTAGCAAATATGATCAGAGGATTTTGGACACTTGGCCTTCAAAGTAAATGCAGCCTTATTCACATGTATTAGAGGACTCTGTTTGTTTATGTGTGTGTGCACAAGACCCTGTTTTCATAGTAATACTGATTCCCACTGCTTAGTGATTTATGAACCCTTACCCCAAGGTTGCTTGAACTAAAAGATGACAGACCAACTTGGATTCATAGGCCACTTTCACAGTCACATGCAATACTTAAAGCTGCACACAGCAAGAATCTCATGTAAAAACACACCCGTCTTATCAGTCCAGATCAGACAGTGGGGCTGCAACAGAGAAGAGAGTCCCATTGCCATTCAATCAAAATTGAACTTTGGTAGAGTGTTGGGTTGTATAGTTACCTGGATTTGATCTGAGTCCACATGGTGTTGAAATATCCTCATTAGCTGCTTTGTGCTCCCCTGAGCTGCTAATCCAGAATACTGTATTTGTATCTCCCCATTCACTACCATAGTACAGCAAAATAAGTCCCAAAATCACACTATTAACACATAAACAAATGCAGACTAAGTCGATTATGTCAATATAAAACATAACAAGTCCCGGTACCCATTTTTTATGTGTAATTGCAATGATTTGTGGAAGTACTATGCATTAGTTTCCCGCAGACATTACCCACTGGATCTACTTTCCAATTCAAACAGGAAAATAACAAGTGAAGAGACGTTTAATTTCCTCAAAAAATGGGTACCGGGACTTGCTGTTCTTTATACTGGAATAGAAGTGAATGGAGAGATACAAATGCAGTATTCTGGATTAGCAGCCCAGGGGGGACTCATGTTACACCCATGTAACTATACAACCCGATACTCTACCAAAGTTCAGTTTTGCTTTGATTGAAACACTGCCGGTTAATTTCAAGCATTGGACACTGGCTGGAAATTCTCACATTGTCCAGGAAGTGACATGAGAACATCAGTGAGTGAGCGCTCCATCCAGAGAAAACTGGACTCCCACCGAACATAAAGAAGAAGAAAAAAGATTTCTGTGTAATGAAATCGCTTCAAAGTTTCAGAATTTCAGTTATCTCCCACACAAATATTGGGAGTGCCAAAGTTGCCAAAATTGCCTAAGGAAGCCAAAGGAAGTTCTGACTTTGTTTTGAAGTTGCCTTAAGTGTGTCTCAACGTTTCAGATTGGCATTGTCGCCCTTGTTTTTCTCCCTGAACAAACCCGATAAGTGGCCCGACACAACCCAACGAAACTCAGTTGTATTTCTGTTCCTTGTATTGTCTCACGCTTCTGTAACATCATCATCTCTCAATCTTTCCCGCAATTGTCGCCATGTTTTTATTCTCCATTTCACCCCCCTCTGCTGTTGCTTTCACCTCTCTTGGCGCCTGTACGCTCTCATGTCCTCATCTCGCTCATTTCGACATATCCTGTCCGACGGCACGACATCGAAATTCGAAGGCAAAACAATCTGATGGCTGCAAGGACCATTGTGTCATTTTTCTTAATGAGCACTGTGGGTCTGACCTACGGATAAAGCCACCCTCCCTGTCTGCATCAGATGTCTCATTTCCATCCACGTTCTAGTTATTTGACCCCCTCTGCACCACTGGAGGAGGCACAATAACACTCCAGCAGCCTGCATAACCGAATTAAAATGCCTGATGGCCCCTGAATAACAACCCAGTCTCCCGGGGAGCCTGACAGCAGGGTGGGAGGCTGGAAACGAGTGACGCAATACGACAACACATGGAAAACAAGGCGCGAGTGAAGAATGAGCTCGGGACAATTCTTATTTAGCTTGGTGAGTGAGTGTCCGACAGGAGCAGAGGCGTTCTGGGAAGCCAGCCATGATAGGTAGGTCAGCAGAGGAGAGTGATAGGTGGAGCCCCTTCCTGGTGGAGCCAAAACAAGGGCAATGCACAGAGAACTCGGCAAAAAAAAAAATCTTTGGCTGCCCTTTCCAGCGCAGGGCAGAGGACTGATAAATGGCCTGCAGCTCAGCTCACACGGGACTGGAGGCACTTTTTGAACACTTTCTGTGAAAGGCAGCAGATATACGGCAGACTTACAGACACAGCAGTGGTAACATCAATGAAAGAAACCAAATTCACCATGCTTAGAATTTATTTTATCCTGTACATAAAAAATATAACAGTGAATGCAATTGTTTATGTAATGCTGGAAAAAATAAGAAGAGGATCAATGGTAATTGCTCAAATATATGGTTTCATGGTTTGACCTCGCTGTATGCTTATATACATGGTTTTGGCAAAGCATCACAGACAATTTTAATGATTTTATATTAAAGAAAAGAAAGATGTTTTCTGGACTTTAACCATAAGGAAATGATTCAGCACTCTAAAACTGACTTATTACAGTTAAGATAGCACGGTGTCCTTTAAAGTCTGTAAATTTTCACCAAGAAAGCCCTCAGCAGAGCGCAGCCCTCTGCCAACACTGCAGTTAAGTCAAGATATGCCAGTTCCACATGTTGGATATTGAACAAAAGTTAATCTCACCCACTGTCACACCCCCTTTTGGCCGATAGGTGTGCAAAGTGATTTAGTTCTTCCTTGCTCCATGGCCTGTCCAAAAGTTTCATGATGTTTTGTGAATCCATTCAGAATGCCTTTTTTTCTTATGAGAAGCCGTGCCCACTGCTGTGCCCCACTTTGGCCAAACAGTGTGAAAAGTTCTTCACTGCCACATGACCAACCTTTCCTGGAAATCTGTTCAGAACTTTTAGAGACATCCTGCTAACAAACATGGGGTAGAATGAGGTTAAAAATAATAAATAAAAAAAAAAGGTAAAAAAAACTTGGTAATTAACCAATTTAAAGGTCTTAAATTCTTACAGTGGCTTTACTAAGTAGACTATATGCAATCCTAACTGGTGCTGAGCCAAAAAAGTTTATATTAAAAAGAAGACTTACGGCCTGCAATTCAGTTTCCAATGCTCTCAGATTTGCTGAATAAATTCCAATGTGTAATAAATCGTTGAGTAAATCTGGGAACACTAGAAACTGAGCGAGCCCTGAGTCTTCTTGTTCGTATAGTGCCCATTTACAGCTGCAGGGCTTCCACTTCCAATGTTCAATCAGAAATAAGATGTTTTTGCCAGCTTTTGTTTCTTTGTTTTGGCCTTTGATATGGACTTAGATTCAGCAGGAGGGTAAATTTGCGAGGGTTATCACAGCTTGGCAGAATCAACACTTGTGACTCAAGGGCCTATTGTTTGGAAAAGATAGAAGCAGATCAGATAAGTGAAAACTCTTCACAGCAATTATGCGGAAGATGTTCGTGTTGTTGTAGACTATTGAAAGAAAACAACACGATAATCCGATTAGCGCTGTGTGACTTCTTCCCATGGACCCCAAGAGAGACACAGAGACTTTGCTCTACGTCTGTAGATAGGTATCCTATTGAAGTGAGTGGCTTCAACACCACATGCCAACTAATTTCCACATTCCAACTAAAACGCATCAGGGAAACTTCTGGTACCAGCATCTTTAATTCTGTTGAGTGTACAACCATGTCACCTTACATCACCTCTTCCTTCAGACAGGGAAGGATGGCCCTGCTGCGAAGTAATCGCAGATAATGAACCACTTCTAAGGCCCTCCAGAAATACCACTGTCTCAACTTTTCTAACTTTGTTCCCTCAGCCAATTAGCAAATCGTACATCTTCTCTAATCGATAACACCCACAGGTGAAACCGGCCCCATTCTATAGCTTGTGCTCGCAAAAGGCCACAGTGTGCACCTCGTTCAAAGCCTCATAATGGATGTCTGACCTATGAGCAAGTCTTTCGAGTCTGAAAATGTGAAGGCAGAGATAAGAGCAATGCAGATATTAGTTGAAAGGTCAGTGGATCTGTAAACCTGGAGGCCTATTTGATTCCACTCATAAATAAAAAAAAAAAGAAAGATAGATTATGCAACGCATTATAAGTTCCCTGGAGAGTGCAGTGGAAACTTCTGCATCAGTCTCTCTGATTCATGGTTGTATGGTACATTCCAGTGATAAAAGGGCGCAACAGCAAAGGAGCTTGAACCTACAAAATTTAATATACCTCTTATTTCAGGCGCTGTAATACATACAGTGCAGTTGTTGGTGGTTTTTACAGGGACCGGCAGCTTGAAACAATTTATATCCACTGAAGCAAGCAAATGGCTGCAGCTTGAATCAAATCTATGGATAGAAAAGTGATTGAAAACTGCCACTGGGCAAGAAACAGACATAATATCCCATCCATTTCTCTAAGTCCACAATATTGTATTCATTTATTTTGATAAGCAAAGTTTCCTAGACTGCACAAGGATGAGGATGAGAAGCACATTCAGCAGAAACTTTGCTCAAGTAGTTAAACACACCGCACTGCTTCAAATTAATTGCCTGATAATTGCAGCAGTTGTAGTAATCATAATAATATTAATACATTTTATTTATAGAGCTGCTGGAAAGTTACAAGACTGCTGCTGTTGCTGCTTTGCACACATCGTTCTTTACAGAAATGAAATCTGACTGCTCCATCTGCCTCAGTAAAGTTGGCCCACAATCAACACCTTAACCTTTCTGCCCTGACTGAAACACACCAAATGCAAACAGACAATACAACAGTTACATCTGAAGATTCATGTGCAACTAAAAAAAAAAATCAATTGGACACCAGAACAGATTGCATCATTTGTTCAGACATTTATTGATGTTTTGGTTCTGACCAGATCAGAAGCTGGTACTCATTGGCACAAGTTCTCAGTACCCTAGTTGCTAAAACATGAAGGAGAACAAGAACAAATAGTTGTAGGTTGCCTGTCTTATTTATGACGTGTTGAGGACCAAACCCAAACTTGGATTCTCATTTCACTCATACATTTAAATTCTGCAATTATATAACACTAGCATGACTGTGTTTGGAGCCATCCTGAATCCAATGATTTCATTCCTCTGACCTGACTGATCACCAGTAGACCCCAGAAATCAAACAAACGTTACAAACCAAACCTTTGCCCAAATCTGGATTTCTGGATCCGCAGCATTTTCTATATGGGGAAAATCCATGGGATTTTCACATAATCACCCCTGTCACAGTCTGTGATTTAAGCTGGCGTGCAAAACTTGGACATTTTTCTCTGCACATTTTGTCTCTTATATAGGACTGGATCCACTGACTTCTGGTGCCACTTTCCAATCCAAATCATCATTTTGCCGACAGAAAGCACTGCAGGGCACATTAAATACATAGATAACTGTTCTGTGATCAGCTTTGCCTGATAAATTTACAATTAGATTCTCATGACTGAGCCATTAAAAATACCTGGTTAGCAGCCACCATGTTCATTTCTTTGTGCCATCTGTTGACTTTATTCAAAGAAACAACAAATGTAAGAGGAGGAGAATCAATACAGATACATTTGTGTGCAACGGGTCATCATGGGTGGCTAACCACTTAGCAATTTGATTTATAAAACTACTCCTACTAATTGTGTTCAGGTTATAAAAATGTGTGAGAAATTTTATTATTTTGTCATGAATTATTCTAAAGGAATTAGCAAAACCCCATTCCTTTCTCTCCTTTTTTGATCTGGAAGTCTCAAAAATACTGCTATAGCAAAACGGAGACAATTAAATGACGACATGACTTCTGCTGCTTATCAAAGGATTGCATTTCTCGTATGGCTGCATACAAAGAGGCTAACAGTGAGTCCATTCACGGCGCTCAGAGCCTTGTACAGTCAGACTGCCGTCCCAGATGAAGCCATCTGGAAATTCATATAACCACATTGTTAACAGGCACATATAGGTGTTAATGAAAACGTGTGATTCCTGGGCCTGGCACCAGCCCCGCACGGAGGCTGAAATGAATCCAAAACAAATAATCTATCTGGGTTAATGAGGATAAAAAATGAGTTATTGCTCTGCATGCTCTTGCCACGGAATACATATAACACAATGGAACACAGGAAGCAAGTCATGTTTATTCATCTTTCAATTAAGTCGTTGCCAACTATTGCATTGACAGGCGAGATATTGTCAGAGCTCAATAGGCTTATCATGCCCGAGTCAGTGTGTGGGTAAAAATCATTAAAAAACAAATCAATGAGTTTCTCTTCTACTCCCTTGTTGTTCTGTGTTGTAGAACCTGGCTCACACTCAGAAACCCTGAACACAAGACTTTATTGTTTTGTCTTGGATTTTAGCAATCGCATTCTTAAGACGGTAGACGATTTATTCAAGGCATGGTCAGGTTTTCATCAGCTCCCTTCATTATTCCATTTTAGCCCGTCTAATGAGGAAAGGCTAGTGTTCATTATGTCAATACAGAGGGAGAGAGGGAGATTTGCCTTACACCAGCTTCCTTGTTAATTACCTGACTCATATTGGGAGTGATCATAGGAATTGATTTCTGCTTTCTGTTTGGCTAAGTTGAACTTTTAATTCAGTTTACCGAGAGTTAATTAATGCGCCAGGCATTCTGCGGTGTTTTACGGAGGGAATTGTTGTCTCAAGCAATTAAAGTCAGTTTGCATACCCTTCTGTCTGCCATCCAAACAGATGAGACGACGGTGACTGTCACAGTGGATAGCTCCGACGCGATTAGGCTGCAGAGGTGCACCCGTATTTGGTTTTAAGAGATAGCCCCCTTGTCTGATTGGTAAAAATCAATTCAATAAAGCAAATGGGATTCGGTCTAATAGGCAGGTGGACGGCATGATGGGACAGAGGTTGTCCCAGGGAGGACGGGAGGGAGGTTGGGCCGGGTGTATGTTAAAACTGGACACGTTTCTCAGTTGAGATTGAGGTCAGGGGGTGTCGGAGAGTTGCAGACTAACAGGCAGGGAGCAGAGGCACTTTTGAAATTAGAAACCAACCCCAAGAAGCGTGCCAGGTGAAACATACCACACTCTCACACACACACACACACACACACCTCCTGCTGTCAAGACTCTGCCCATTGCCGTCTGACTGCCTGCCTGTTCGTCTTTCCCTGTCTGTTTGTTTGCCTCTCCATGTTAGGCTTTTTTTGAAGTTTCGCTTGGGTTCTCTCTCTCTCTCTCTCTCTCTCCCCTCATGGTCTCTTATTTGCTTGGTTTCTCTTTCAACATATCTAACAACTCCTCATCTTCTCTCTGTTTTTGATGATCTCTCTTTTTTCCGCATATCAGATTTTTTTTTTCTGCTGTTTTTTCCCAAAGACGCTGTACTTTGCATTCAGCACACTTAGGCAACGTTGAGCTTTACTTTAGGTGTGAGGAATCAGTTAAATTATTCAGGCCCGCGCTTATAAAACAACATGAATGAGGGGTTTATAAACCTTCTGCACCTTCTGCATTGATGAATAATAAAAGCGAAAAAGTTCTTGATGTGCTCAGTCGCTGTGTTATGTCGACTTCAAGCTGCATATTCTCCAATTAGGTGATTTCAGATGAGAGGAATGTGCTGTGCAATATACTTTCGCTTTACTCGGGGTCTAATTTCTTGAGCCACTTTTGACATACCTGTGTTTATTCCTGGTGGGAAAAAAAAAAGATCGCAGAGGTTCGCAGACCAAGTGTGTTTTCTGGGGGTTTGTGTACGACATCCATTACAGATCATCCGTGTCTCTCCTGAGGCAGCTGTCACATAAATAAAAAAGGCAAGGAGTGATACACAAACCTGATGCAGAGACAAGAGGCCGCGCATTCAATCACAAATGAGGTGTATTTCCTGTTGAGGGAAAACTCGTGTCCCGCCTGATTTAACCACATCAAGACACACCAGGGACACGAGGAGACCTGCAGTTAGACACGTCCTCAAAGCCCTCAGCGCTCGGCTAAAGTTAATGCGCTATTAAGTCACCGTTTTGGAAGCCGTAATGGGTTTTCACAAAGGCTATTGTCTGGAAAATACAAGCAAACTGTGGCCATGTTACCACTGGAGTTAACCTGAGTTGAGCAGAGTGCATTATAACTGGGTGACAGATAAGAGGTTTTCTATTTGTGGCTCAAGCAGCAAGCTAAAGTTCACCATGTGATGAATGGGCACCTAGACTGGTTCCATGGAATCTATGTGCATGTGTGTGCATGTGTGTGTGTGTGTGTGTGTGCACCAGCTCTTCAGATGATGAGTCTGCAGAGGAGTGCCAAGCAGCTTCTGTAAGGTCACGGTCAGTGCCAGGTATTATTAGCAACAGTAGAACTGGGCAGACTGGAAGAGGTCAATTTATGTGATTCTAAATTTAACACATGTAAGTATAAAGTCTTGAAAATTTTCTGAATGCATCATTCTTACTTCCAGAGGTGAAATGTTCAGCAGAGCGTTATGTGGTTGTGTATCACCCGCATCCATGCATTCGTCTGTGCATCTGTTTGCAAGATAACTCAGAAAGTACCAGATGGATTTGCACAAAACTTGGTTGAAGGTTGATCATGGAACAGTCATGAACTGTTAAACCTTTTGGGCTAATCAGCTTCAAGGGGCGTGGCAATGAGTGGGGCTTAGTGCAAACAGGGCCATCTTTCCAAACAAACCCGGTCATAGGACAATGTGATGCTGACCAATTTCTCACACTGATTGGCCAAAAAGGGGCGTGTCCTTTGACAACAGCTTTGCCATATGGGGGCGGGGCTAAGCAAAAAAAGGGGTTGTAGTTTCCAAACACATGCATGAAACCCAGTGTGGAGGTCAAGGGCCAGAAAAGAAGCGATTACCTTTTCAGGCCAGTTGGCCTGAAAGTGGCATGGAAAGCGGTAGGGCTTAGCACCAACATGGCTTCCAAAAGCATTCATGTTACAAAACCTGATGGGACAGGAGGTCATGGGTCAAGGCAGCACTGGACAACCTCTGCAATGACTGGCCAAAAGGGGCGTGTCCTATAAAAACAACTTTGCCAAAAGTGGGCAGGGCTTGGTCCACACATGGTTGTTCCAGCTGTGACCTTGGTCTGCGCTCTCCTGAGTGTCTTGTTGTTTGTGTTTTTTGAGATGGAGATGGATAAAAAAGTGTGTGTGTGTGTGTGTGCACGCGCGTGTGTGTATGTATGTGAATACCTGTAAACAGTGTTAGAAAAGCTACGTTGAAAGAATAGTTTTACAAGCTACAGTACCAGGTAGTTAATATGGGAGACATTTACGTACAGCTAAGCCAAGAGAAATACTTTGATTTGTTGATTAAATAGAAGAAGTTGAAGAAGAAGTAGTTCAAGTTACTTTGTACAAAATAGATTGACACCTGCAATGTCTTTTAAAGCAAAATCACATGACTATAAAGATGCAACTGATTAGGGTGTTAGTAAAAATATAATTAATTTGAAACAAAGGGCAAGGAATGTTGGCTATGTTTTAAAGCCCCCACGCAGACAGCCAAACCAAATAACTGTATCTGGGATCATTACAGGAAGAAGTATAAGGCTTCTTTTTTAATGTCCATCAGTCCTACATTTTCATTTTTAGTCTGGATCTAAACCCAAACTAAACAGCCCAAATTAGGTTCTTCTGAGAAAGGTGTGGAAAGAATGTAATGTAAACATAAATAGTAAAATAAAAGCGAGGATGAATGACGACAGGCGAGGCAGTGAAGAAATGTAGTTTCCTTCATTTTTCTTTGAGCCAAATATATTTGGTTTATGCGCTCCAGCAGCAAGCACCTGATGGATGGTGACATGCAGGACGAGGCCAAGTTAAACCCAAACCAGCACAAATTTTCATAATATCATATGAGGAAATTCATCTTCAAACAGAAACCGTTCTGAGCTGTTATTGTTTCTGTTTCACAAAACTGCAGCTATGAGCGACAATGGATGTTGTTTCATCTTGCACTTTGGCACTATATTCACATGTGTTTTCAATGCTGGTCATGTCATGTCAGCATATATTTAATATCAACATATTTGCTGGGAGCAGTGCTATCGAACAGTTAATAGCACAGTTAATAACGGTTAATAATGGTACATGTGGCATTTTTAAACATCAGTATATTAATTGTGATATCTTGGTACAAATTACCAAAAACAAATTAAACCATGGTCAAGATAATTGGCAGCCTGTTTCATACCAGTGATATTATTAGTGCTAGTGCTTCTCAGAATTAAGACCAAATTTCCCATGAATCCTGTTGCTTCCTATCAAAAAACCCCAACAAAGCAGGATGTTGCCAATTGTCCTGCCAGATGCTACCAATCTTCTTGGTTATGATCTCCTTTGTTTCCCATAATTCCACTAATGTCTCAAAATTAATTTGGTGATCATTCATTGATGTTTTTATGCAGCACAAGGCACCTTGAATTACATGTCATGGTTTTACGCCCCTTCAATGCCCGTGTGTATGCATGTGTGTGTGGTCCTGGCTGCTGGTGGTGTGTGTGTGGCACAGCTTCCTCTACTGTACATATGGGAAAAAGAGCAAGGCAGCATCTGCTGATTCTATCTCTCCGACCTCCTTCCTGTCGTCCCCTCCCTGCATGGCAGTTCTTCACGTCGCCTCTATCTCTCCGTGGGCTCATCCCTCAAAGAGTAATCTCCCTCACACCACCCGTCGTGGACAACAGATGGAGGAGATACTTTCGCGGGGTGGCTGTTGCAGCGGTACACCTTTATAGAGGATACTGCAGCCACACTGGCATGATTCAGTCTCTTTAAACACCCCGACTTTGAAGATCCAGTCTGCTACCTGGGTTTTGATTGCAGGAATAGCCTTGTCACCTTGCTAGTATTCTGTCCTACTCAGTTTTTTGAAGATTACAAGATCAACTGTCTTAGCTGATCTACCATTAACCTTCATCACCTCCTCTCCTCTCATTCAGCACTCTTAGTTTCTTCTTATTTTCTTTTTGACTAAATGGTTCTTTCACACACTTCTCTTTGTCTCTCTCTCCTCTCACACAAACATGGAGCATGATCACTTCTACAGACACCCCCTTCCATATCTTGGATTCTTAACCATAAATTCAGACTGGACATAGACAAACATGACAAAAAACATAAAGGCAGACCGAATACGCGCAAAGTCCACGGAGAGTGATGAACAGGGCGATGTGGATGTAACTTCGCCTCATGCAGCACAAAAAGAGGCAGAAAGATATTTGTTCAAGTTGAACAAAATCCACTTCATCTGCAAATCTAGAACTGTCTTTCTTTGTAGTGGTGAGGTTTATCACACATAATGGCCAATTCTTTAAAGCAACTGTTTAAAGCAACTGAGGGCAGTATGACAGTAGTGAATTGGAAACATTTTCTTGCCACCAGCACCTTGAGCCATGTGATCTCTGGGAAGATTGGTGCAAAACACCGGAGCAATGATCACTTAGGATTGAAGATGTCACAAGAATGCAAAGGACAAGGACTTTCACTACCAAGCTGAAAGAAACAGGAAAAGACAACGGAGAAGCCATTGTCTTTTCAGACGTTCAAATTAGCATCTAAAAGTATGACAAAACTGTAATCCCTCTTCCACTTTGGGGGCAAACAACTGACTCGATGTTTGACACTCCCCTAGAGAATTCATTTTGACAATATAATCCAGCTGGAGACATTTACAGTTGTTGCACTGAAGAGAGCCCCACTGCTTGTGGGCTGACCCAAGGGCTCTGACTCAGGCTCTTCAGATGAGGGGGAAGCAGAGAGAGGGAAAGCGAAGGGACAGGACCCAAGGGAGCGGTGAAGAGCTTGTTCTAATTCAGGGGGAGAGCTCTTATCGATGTTGAAGGAGTTGAGCTGGGGCTGACCCTGGCACTTCAGAGGATCCTCGAATCCCCGTGGAGAGCTCCTTACATTGCAAGGACGCAGCGTATGCTCACTTCAAAGCAGGCGGGGATGTCTCCTTTTACGTCACAATTCCGCTTTGGACTCAAAAGGAACTTCAAACCCGTTTTTTCTCAATGTAGAGTTCATGCATTTTGAGGCATGGACTCTCTCTCTCACTCACTTAGTCAAGCTCACAGGAAAGGCCCACAGCAGTGCAAGGACATTTAGGTGAGTGGGTCATTTAGGGACCACAGAGGAAAGAGTCAGAGAGGAGCACTTTCAGAAATCCATGCCACCACGATCCTTCTTCCTCATGGTTTCCATTGATTTTTTATGTCTCTGGACAGTACCCATCACTGCCTTCCCTCTGTCTGCCTCTCTTTATCTCTCTCTCTCTGTTTCCCTCTCTCATTTCTCCATTTTCAGTTCCCTGCCTCTGTCATCACCAGTCTCCCCTCAATGATCCTGTCAAGCCCTCGGCGCATGAAGCCTCTAGACCCGGTGCGCTTCGATCCATCCCGTCCAACGCGCCTCATTTCAGAGTGCTGTGATTGAGCTGGTTAAGAGAGGCCCACATGGGGTTTTAGAAGCTGGGGATACCACAGCCTCATCTCTGAACCCACCATGCTACACCGACCATGGCCCACTCTCTTTCCACTAAGCACAAGCACTGAAAAACAACCCCTTTGATGGGTTCAATAAAGGACCTTGCTCCAACACCAGCAGGCACATCAAAAACAACTTGTTGTCAGTATGCTCACTGTGCTTCCAAGAAATAAATAGCAAGTACAATGAGAATGATGGCTGTGTGTGTGACTGTGTGTATGTGTGCATGTGTGTGTGTTTGGGGATTAGCTTGGGTGTTACAGATAAAGGACTGGTGGCTGTTGGGAAAAAGGATTATGGTTCCGTTAGACTGAGATAATTGAAATGTTGTGAAGAGCAAATACCGCGATTGAATTCATGCTTTTCAACTGTGTTTGTCGAAGTGAGTGTTCCCATTGGTGAAGAGAGAACTGCCAACCATGTGATGGGATATTGAAAATTTGTTTCACACTGCATATTTTTTGCAGATTTATATCTGCATTTTATGAATCCTTACGCAAAGTAGACACTGTTAAATTTGGTGTATTATAGGGACTTTAAACATTGATTTATGTATTAGAAGCCTCCCAAGACTGTTGAGAAATCTTGTGAAATGTTATTATGTGAAATGTCACCTTGCGACTTGTGTCAAAGCATATAAAGTGCATGGACAAAATAATGGAAACAGGTAACAACATCTGAATATCAAGTAGCTTATGCCAAATCGGGCCACTAGTTCCTTCAGTACAACTTGTAAATGTTCCATAAATGTCCTCAGCTGTGTGTAGTGGGATACTGGACCATTTTCTCAGTAGCTGATGCCCTGCCAGTGCCTTCAAGATGAGACATGGGGGAGAGGGAAGACCGCTGCCATGTTGATTAGCTTGCATCATAAGTTAGAAAGCACACTCTGTGCAAGCAACACTCACTGTGCTTGTGAATGAAGTGTGTGTCTGTTTACTTGGTAATTGCTGATTGTTCCCAACATCTCCTGCTGGGTTGGGGGGGTGAAGTGGAGCAGCAGCGGTGCTAAACAGAGCAAAGCACACTGTGCATCCAAACCAACAGAGATCCAATTTGGATTTGAGACCTGGGGCCTCATTAATAAAAATGTTCTTCGATTTAATCATTAATGTGACCTTAACATTTTGGAATAAGGAAGACAGAGTGTAAAGTACATTGTGTGCCAGTGTTGTGTTTCTGTATTATTTCACACTATCTCATAACCAGGACGCAAAGGCTAATTTATTTAATCAGTTATCAGCATTCTTCATCAGGGTAAAACAAATTAGTCTTTGTATCAGAGTTATAAGAGTGCAGCTACCTTTTTCTGGATTTTAAATCTTCACCACAGCAATTGCCTCCCTAATCCAGGCAAACATTTTCTTTGATCTTTTACTTTATTAATATTTTCTACCATTATTACTGTGGCTGTATAACCCAATGCCTCATTTAGCATTGACGTGGGCTGCTGCTCCAACATGTTTGTGTTTCTGGGGTTCTTGGAGATCCACCTTCATATCCAGAGGGCTTAGCTCCAGCTTATGGCTCAAGGCAACGTTGTGGAACACACCGCAGACCAAAATGCTGTTCGACACCTTAAGGATGGAACTTTTATCATCCCCAGTTCAAAATTTGCTTCTTGCTTCATGACTTATTGCACAAATTGTGGTCTTATAAATAGCTCCCTTGCTGTTTGCATACATCACCAGGTGCTGTAATGATACCGTTGACAGAGCCAGAGCATTACAATCTTCAAGCGATGTGACTCAAAGTTCAGCCTATTTTATTTTCCTCTTTGTTGCTGCAGCCTAAACTTTCCCTGTACCCATTCCCTGTGAAGGCGTATCCCTTGGGGTTTGGTATCAAACTTGTTGTTTTTTTCTTTCTTTATCTTTCTTTCCGCTGGATTTAATTCTAATTCTCTCTCTGTGGCCCAGGAGTCTTGAAACCTATTAGTAGTAAGTATTAATACAAACCTGTGAGAAGCACTGAAATTGTCTTACCTGTTTTTTTTCTGATTTACTTGAACTTGAACTTTTATTAAGAGCAGATTAGATGCTTTCTCAAAGAGAAAAGGACATTGTCAGCTGCAGATTTAATAGGACGAACCAAAAGGCTGATAGATCATCATTATACCTTCTTCAGGGCTTGTGCCTTCAGTCCTCGAGAGATGAGTTGGATAGTCCGAGTCCAAAGATCTTAGATCCTCTTTTGCCCTACTGAGGGTAACAGAGGATCCAAGGCTATCTGAGGCTAAGGCTATCCAATAGCCTTAGTCAAATTTTTGCCTCACTGGATTAGCTCTCTGTTAAGTTCACAGATTTTTGGGGCAGATTTCATGGTCTATATAAGCTGTTTACATTTCAGTTCCTCTTCCTCATTGCCAAGACTTTATGTAGCTTCCTTCCTATTTGTCAATTGAAATTTCAGTCTCTTGATCTCCACTTCTGCCAAATACTATCATTACTTTCCTGTGGTGTTTCAACAACTCTAATGCTGACTCAGATCTGTATTTATGGGTCATAACACACAAATATACAGTACATGCATGAGCACTGCACTAATATAAATGAAAGCAGGAAACACACACAAACACACAGAGAGCATAGCAAAACTCATAACTTACAAGTTATTGTTCTGTGATCTCCCTTCAGTAACTCAATAAGATATCATTAAGGCCTGCTAAGTCTGTATGGATGACTTAATGTTGCATGGCAGTCTGTGGAGTTAAGAGAAAGGTCAAAGAAAAGAGAGAAAGAGTTTTAATAGACTGAACCCACAACAGAGAGATAAACAAGACCAGACATACTGCAAATGACAGGACTGTTTTTTTATGGTTTTTAACCACTAATCCACACTAAAACACCCCATGTTACTGAGATAACAGGGCTGCACTTTGCTTTTATGTGTGTGTATACCTGGAGTTTTACTCAGTTGCGTGATTCTGACTCCCTACCAAAAACATAGCATGCAGGCCCTCTTCTCCAGACTAATAAACTCCGCTGATGTGACTCACTAAATCCTGAGAATAAATGTCTCAAAGCTCATGTCTGGAAATTCAGATGGAGCAACTACTGGCTTAGAAGTTATTTGCATTAAGTATTTTTCAGCCACTGCACTGTGTAGTCTGTTCATGAGTGCAGAGCTGTTCACATCCAAATCAGTTCACTTAATAGAAATCCTACAGAAACAAAACTAATTCAGCAGATGGCCAAGACAAGTATCAGTCCACAGAGAGTATGTTGGAAGGGCAGAATAATTAAAGATCTGGGAAATGAACACCTTGATGTTGTCGATCCGAGTTTTTTTTTTCTTTCTATGTGCGCCCCTCTGCCAAGAACATTTCATTCACCCTGCCTGGTTGAATTTCCTGTGAACAAGTAATTATCATGAATTAACATAGTGGGAATCACTGCTCACGGGGATAAAAGCGTGGAGTGGCTGCTAAATTCAGATAACACCTGTGGCTAATTCAGAACAGTAACAACAAAGTCAGGTGATGAAGGGATGATGCAGTCCATGTCAGAATTATGAATGGCTCGTGAAGTTTGGAGAATCTTTCTTGGGACTTTGGTGTGGAGCTGATACGAGCCGACCTTAACTGTTTTGCATTTTAACAAGAATACTGACAGGCTAATAGACCGCCCTCCCCCTCAACACAAAAAAAAGTCAAGTCTGTGCATGAGTAACTCTCAAAACACATAATTAAAAGCAAGTAAAAGATGATTGAAAATAAAATTCCATTAGTATATCCCAGCTTACAAACTTGAGGAACCAGAGGCTCATGTGGCAATGTGAGTACTTCAGCACTTATTACTTTTCATGCAACATAAGGCAGTATGGCTTCAGGGAAATATACTCTGGCTTGGAACAAAGTCGTACGCCTGATGTGTTCATGCATTATCTCCAACTTCTTTCATGGAAGAAAGCAGTGTTTTTTCTGAGTGACAGCAGGTTGGATATATCCTATTATTTGAGACTGATTATTGCAGACAAATCACACCTCTATCCCTCTCATTTTCCCGACTTGCTAAAGTTCAGGGCAGCTTTCAAGATGCTATTATTAGCGTACAGTATGCATTAAGGCCTCAGTAGTCAAACGCAATCTTACCTGTCACAGCTGCTTCATCATTATAAGCCAAGAGGGACTTTCTGCTCCAGTGAAGCATGTTATCTTGTGACATCCAGGATTATCAGAAGCTCAGTGGGTGGCAGGTATTTTGCTGAAAAAACAAAAAAAAGCAGCCTCGCTTTCGAACAATCTACATTTCAAAGTTTACTTTTCCAGGCTTTTCCTGTCTCTTGTCTGCTGTTGTACTTGTGCGCTGTTGTGTAACCACTCTAATAACTGTGTATGTGTCCTTTTACTGTAAAATGTGTAGTGACTGCAAAGAAAAAGAGAGTGAAGAGAGTTTGATATGACTAAAATGGCCTGCCAGAATGAACTTTTTGATTCATGGGATTCATTTATGTAACTCTTCATCTATGATTTATTTCACCGCTTGGTCGGAGTTTCTGAGCGGCTCAAACTTCATTTTGCATAATGACTCCCTGAGGGCCATTTTCTTGCAAGGCTGAAAAGGGGTTTGTGGTCAGGGTCACTGAGACCTGTTTTCTAATTCTAATTTCAGAGTCATTTGAGTCTGGAAGCAAGGTTTGTAAAGGTGAAAATTTCCTGCATCCACTCTAAATCAGCATCAGGGTCATCACACTTTCGACCACCCTGCATGAAAAGCTTTGGTTAGCTAATGCAGTATCATTTTAAATTGCGAATTGCTTTCATATACCTGCTTTACGTTTTGGGCAAAATACCTTTTTGTCGACTCACCCAGACTGACACAAGATGTTTGATATAATTGTCACCTCTGTACGTCCACTGGTTCTGTTACGATGGTTAGCATTTTGTGTTAGCTTAGCATAAAGACAGAAGCCTAGCTCTGCCAAAGTGAAAAAATAAACTTTACTGCAACTCTGAAGCTTAGCATATAGACTTAAGGTCTTTATGCTAAGCTAACATGAAATACAACCCATAGGAACTGAACCAGGGGACGTACAGATGTGAAAATGGCATCAAACGTCTTGTCTCAGTCTGGGTAAATCAGCAAAAGGGTACTTAGGCCAAAACATCGGAGTATTCCTTTAAAACACCCTTTACTGTTCTTATCCACGTTTAAATTTCTTGTTTCTTTTTTTTCTTTTTTATTCTCATTTGCATGTTCAGTTCTCAGTGCACAGGAAGTGCAGAATCCAAAGTGTCTCCTAAACAGCAGTGAGCGATCGCTCTGTCCAGAGGAAGCTGGACTCAACAACATTATTGCCTCTTTCATCCCTTTGATATGAGGCATCAACAAAGCAGCTGGGCTGGTAAACATGAGCATGCTGTGTGCAGTTCACTGACATCATGTTACAGGATTTCTGGGCACTGAAGTTTGAATTTTTCAAGTCGTTACCTCTCGCTGTGTTAACATGCGAAGTTACGTTATGCAGCTTATTTTGTTCCTATTTTGGGTTTGTGACCTAGTTTTATCTCTCCATTGTGTATGTCTCTAATCCTATGTTTATTCTTTCCTATACAGTGAGTCACCTTTTAAACCTAATTTTGCTGTAAGTTTACTTTCTATTTTTTATAATTGTTTATGTTCTCTTGCATGTTTTCCCCGTGTTTATGTGGGTTCCTGTTTCCTCTGAGAGTCCAAAGACGTGCAGATCAAGTGAAATGATTACTCTAAATTTCCCTTCAATGTAAATAATGTTTGTGAGTGTGTTTGTATGTGTTTTTGCCCTGTGATGGACTGGCGGCTGTCCAGGCTGTTTCCCTGACTTCTGCTCAATGCATGCTGGGATAGGCTCCAGCACCCTGTAACCCTGATTAAGAATAAGCGGGTACTGAAAATGGATGGATGGATGGATGGATGTGTGTGAATGCATATGCAGGTATGTGTTGAAGAATTTATGTTTCTGTACTCATCAAAATGCAAAAAGCACTGAAATTTAGTGGGATTACCCAAACTCCAGAATGCATTCTGCTTACATTCAGTTACTTTCAGATTACTTTACTAATATAATATTAACTATGAAGGTAAAGGTAACTCCACAATTATCTGTATTCACAATACATTATTTTTCATACTTACCTGAACGCAGTTACATCTCTTTGGATTTAGAATACATGACGCCTGTTACTGCCTGTCCCTGTTTGTGTGTGTATCTGTCTGTGTGTGTGTTATTGAGATGAATTCCCCATCAGCTCCATCAGTCTGCTGTGATGCAGCGGTGTGTGTGCGTGCAGCGCAGCCGAGTCACTGCACCACAGCGCTCAATCACTCCATGATACGCCGTAATGAAGCTGTACTGTGCTGTACACAGGTAAAGATTAATCGTGTCACACTCACTATGCTCTTTATCCCGTTTCACCCCATGTGAGCGCACTAAAAGTCTTTCCACCCTCTCTCTCTCTCTCTGTCTCTTTCCTTCTCTCACACACACACCACTTCCCACTCACAGTGGTCGTGACCTCTGTGTGTCTGGTTGCTTTATCTGGCTGGATCTACTTTGTAAAAACGCGGAGGATTCCAGAAACCTCCCCTGTCAGCTCCTCATCCCACGCAGACCAGACTTCTCTCTCAGGGAAAAGGCCTGCGGGTCACAGTGCAGCGCTGCGCGTCTGGAACAGGGAGGTCAATATGGGAAAGAGCTACATGGCTTGGACAGCAAGGATAATATTTGGATTTCATATTTAGGACAAGAAAAACAACGCGGGGCTAAGTAGCTGAGCCTGCTAAATGGTTTGCGTCCGCCGGCCAAGGGATGTCGGAGCCAAGCGGTTCGTAGCCTCGCGCGGGATTCGCCTGAAAATCCAGTCTGACTGCCGAGCCAGCTGATTGGTTGCAAATCCGAGAAAGAGAAATAAATTGAAAATACACCGAATTCTAAGAAAGTCTACACGAGATGATAGGAACTTCAGGTACGACACACTTATTCCTCTTCCTTTGCTTGCAGAGGAAGTGTTGCCTCCGCCGTGTTTTGCGCCGACAGTGAAAAGCAGGTCATGTTTTTTTTTTTGTTTTTTTTTTGCACGACTCTCAGATAATAAGTCGAAACTCCCACAAGCCGGCCGAGCTCCCACTGACTCCTGATGATCCGAGGAGCGACTACAACCAGTTTTTCATTCGCTCCATTCTTCACTCCCATCGCTTTTTTTTTTGTCTGCTACATCCACTAAGACGACAGTTTCTAAGCCCTCCTTATATTTCATCTGATTATAATCCTGCTGGTGTTTCATTCTCGAAAAACCATTTGGTTTGCTCCTTAGAAATTAAATTTATGAACGTTGAAATCGTAATGGAGCTGTTGGAAGACGGAGGGACTCGCAGAAATAAATCTTGCCTCTGTCCTTTTCTCTATTGCAGGCCTGTCGTGCTCCTCTGCTATTGAAACCCTTTTTACCTCTTCATTAGCGCGCTGAAAAATGTTCAACACAACTGAATCAGCCCAAGTTTTTTATCTGTACTTCTACGTCTGATTTGACAAACCCAATGTATTTTTTTAACCCAGCAAACGTACAAATTGACAGTGTCAGTGTAACAGCGAGACGCATATCATTTATCACTGCCATAATCACAATTACTCTGGATGTTGTCGTTGCCATAATCTCTAAATCCCTTCCTCCTCTTCCTCGTGATATAGGTCGGTTCACAAAATAGCAGTCCACATCATGCGGTCTTCTCTAAATACTTGATTTTTTCTCAAATCACGTAAGTGCCAAAAGAACATGCCAGGCACACGGCTTCCTCCAAACTGTCTGCTTTCCATCCACCATGCAGCCGTTCCCCATTGACTCCGAGCCGAGCCGCGGCCAGCCCAGTGTGTGGTGGAATTGGATGATAAATGGAAAATTAAGAGACTTGAGGGCCCAGCGTGCAATCTCCAAATCCATTTGTCATGCTGCGTTTGGGAAGGGGTTAAAATTGAAGTTGACGTGGAGCTGCGTCTGCAACTGGTCGGGCGGCTCGCATTGCAAAAGTATTTACAGACAATAGATGAAAATAAGTGAAAGTTAATGGTGTGCAGCTTTAAAAAGAGACAGACGGAGCTTATTTATTTATGTCACAATCATTCAAAACAACTCAAAGTGAATTATCATATGCTTTTGATTGTGGAATTATAGCACCAAGCTGTCTGGATTAGGTCACAGGGACATTAAAGTTAAAAAAAAAAAAAAAAAAAAAAA
>OMLF01010628.1:0-15584 GCA_900302615.1 Holocentrus rufus
TGTCCCATTTCATCACTTTTAGTGTGCACAGATATACTTTATACTCTCGTTGTCTGTGATGTATTAAAGGAATACGCCGACATTTGGGGAAAAATAGCTCTTTTCTGACTTACCCGGACTGATACAAGATGTCTGATACCATTTTCACTTCTGTACGTCCACTGGTTCAGTTCCAATGGTTAGCATTTTGTTTTAGCTTAGCATAAAGACTTGAAGTCTACAGGAGTCATTAGCCTAGCTCTGTCAAAGTGAAAAAAGATAAACCTTACAGCAACTCTGAAGCTGTCTTATTCGCACAGTGTATCACATGTATTTGAAATACACGTCTTGATTTTTTTTTTTTTTTTTACTTTGACTTTTTTAACTTAAAAAAAAACCTTGAGAAACCTTGAGACAAAACAAAACATGCAAAGTCAGAATCAATGACAGAAACAATGGAGTCAAGTGGATTGGAGTGGCTCAGCCAACAAAGACCAGAGCAGATTTTTAAAAACTTTCTCTTTTCGATGTGAAGGATTAGTCCAAATGCACTCGCTGCTTTTTACTGAAAATGTGCGTACACAGGTCTGTGGCCTTCATAATAATTCTTGTTATGTGGCAGTTACAAATTATGTAAATAAATTATTCCTGTAAACAAACACTAATACAATCTGATGGTGTAATTGTCTCCTTGTCAGATATTTAATTCTTGCAACTCATCAAATCACCTGTCATATATTAATATATTCATTAGGCATGACTTGTATTCAGGTTTCATGTCCTCCATTGAAATAAACCTACCTTGTGTCTCGCTTATCATCATGCAGCTTTAGTGAAGCAAGAACAGCAAAACTGTTCCAAGGCCTCATGAGTCTGGTTCTTATACAGAGCAATAATCATATGGGTTTTTGTGAGTTTACCTACAAATATGACACTTTCTAACATACACTTCCTTGTTTATGTTGTTGGATACCGGCTGTCTGCTGCTTGATCTTGAAAGTATTCTTTTTATGTGTTTAACTCATTGGAAATGTGAGAAACGTGAGTGAGAGGGCTATTGTGTTGAAAAACACGTGTTTTTATTGCTTTTTGGTTTTAACTGTTGTTTGTTGTAGCCTTGTGTTTTTGTATTGGAGAGCAGGGCTCCAGGCAATCTGGAGATATGAAAGCTCAACAGTGAAGTAAGTGATGAAATTTTCAACATAATAAATCCTCATGATGTCAAAAACTACGATAGTGAGGCCAAGTTTAGAAAACAAAATTGGAATTATGCTTTAATTTTCATGGACGGAGCTTTAGGCTTGTTGTTTCATGTCAAGCCCAATATCGACCTGGTTTTCTGAAAATCTTGTAAATCATTATGCTCTTCACAAAGACAAGTCAATTTCAACACATCCAAAGCGTGTTCTTCCCAAACTATGTACATGCATATGCTGAAGTAGCACATAGTTTTTGAGAGAGTTGTTTTACAAAGTTGGGAGCATATTTGAATGCAGCGAACTCACAATTCCATTACTATTCAGCAGGAACAGGGGAAGTCATAGTGTGAGGATGTTGGAAGCAGTCACTGAAGAGTCTGCTTTAATATTTCATAGCAACTAAATAGGTCACACAAGTATTAATTAAGGAGAACAGGGCATGGGGGAGGTAGAGGAAGAGAGGAAGGAGTATATAGAAAGAGTGAATAGGGAAAGACACGGATAACAGAGGAGAGAGAAGAAATGTAAAGAAAGATTGAGAGGAGAAAAAAAATGGTTAGAAGGAGGGAGAGAGAAGGAGAGAACAAGTAGGAGCAGAAAAGAGGAGAAGGGAGGAGAGAGGAGAAGGGGAGGTGAGGAGGATTGTATATTCAGGACTAATCAATAAGGTAGTGTGGGAGCTCCCTGTGAATTATTTTGTCAAACACTCCTTTATTCTTGATCCAACCCTGTGCTTCCGTCACCACCTACACCGCCCCCTCGCCCCCACACACACACACATATGCATATTCATGCAAAGCAAATACACGTTTGCTCTCATTTCCCCACTGTTAAATCTCTCTGTCATCAACATACGACCAAAAGCACATGCAGTGACATCACACACGCGAACACGAAAAGGAAGGAATCAATTGAGTGATTATTGCAGCCTGCAGCAGCAGTGATTAGTGCTGCTCGCAGCAATAATCAATTTGGCAAAGTCAACATACAGGCATGCATGCAAACACTAGCTTGGCAAACATGGAGCGGTTACAGCGGCTGCAAGCATCACAAATGATTATTATGTTGCATGCTGAGATAAAGCAAAATATTCATGATTCTTGTTTAATCTGTCTCCTGCTGTTTAGTTAAAATGGGACACCACGCATGCACATACACATTCATAATCATCAAACTCGATACAAATGATACACAGTGTATTCAGATTTAAGTTGTCCTGTTTCAAAAACAAAAACATTCAGTTTTATGACCGAAAGCGATAATATGTAACTTATTGCCTTGATGCAGCAGTGTACTGTATGTCTTGCCCTCCATGCTCTCAGGTGAGGGACACTCCAACACTACAGTAGTTGCCACCTGTTTCAATGACGTGTCAGATGAGCCGAAGTCCCGCCCCCACTTCCTGTATTGCATTAGCTTGTGTTCCACTGCATATTTTTTCCATAAAAGGTCATTTTTGTTGATCATTCAGAGAAGCAGACACATGAGAGTGGGCTGTTTTGCTCATATTCAGTTAGCTTAATGGATGGCCACAACTGTCTTTGGATTTTATTCGAACATTCGTAATTTTTTAACCAATTTGCAGCCAATGATATTTTTGATGGCACAAAAAAAAATGTCATGTCCACGAATCAGCTTGGTTTCTCCCTTCTTTCTCCTTCCAGTTGTCTATTTAAAAACACCATCAGTTTTGACTGAGATTGGCCTCTATAGACTTCTATAGGCTAATTTTTTGGTCTGTCAAGCTAGCTGATGTTAAAGGTCCAACTGTCTTAGATCATCTTGTGGCAAAGTAAATTTCAATAAACAATGATATGCCTTTGATTATTTTGTAACTGACCGTTTCTGTCTAAACACAAGGTGAACTGCACAACATACTGCTTTGCACATTTATGTTTTAGTGTTACTTTATTTTTGCTTTGTGTAATTTGGAATGTGTATGGGATTATTCGTGGAGTTTTCTTGCTTCTGGAACAAAAACGTGTAAGTTCCTGTTTCATTTCAGCTCCTTGTAGCTTTTTATGAAGAAAATCTAACAAACCAGCCAGCATCCTCACTGTTTAGCTGCATCCAAACAAGCTCTGTGTCACTTCTCAGATTTTTTTTTTTATATCCTTCACACCTTTATCCATGTTTTTGCACAAACTTGTATGTCACATACCGGGCTAGGTTTTCTGTGCATTCTTTTTCTACTACTTTCCCTCATTTGTGTTGTTTTATGAGCCTCGATTATGGAGACTCATAATCTATAATATATCCAATTTACTGTTAATTTAATATGAAAGAAAGTTGCATATTGAATTCACTTTCATATAGTTCAGTACAACTTCAATGGCAAAAGCAGCCATCTCTTGCGTTTCCCTGTCTCCTCCTCCTCCTCCTCCTGTTCTCTCTGCGTCCGAAGCCGCCGTGGCCTCCTGCAACAAGAGCAGACAGGAGGCAGTGGATTATGCAAGAGCCTCGTTTCATGGTCTACTGAAAATTCCCTACTTTTCCTTTTTCCTTTTTTACAGTATGTGTCATCAGTTATAACTACAATGTACCATGTTACTCAATCATTTATTGCCCCCCGTCCACTGGCCGCTTAGCTGTCCATGTCTCCACTGATTTCGCCAGAATGAGAGCAAAAGCAGAGGGAATAGCTTTGCTTCAGATGAATATTAATGGAGTTTGCTCGTCCCTTTATGGATTTTATAAGGTTTTAGTGATGAAATTGAATGCTATGTTTGGTATTTGATCATTCTTGCTGTTAGCATTAATGATTTTATGAGACACAGGGAGCAAAAGATAATAATGTTGATTCATATATGTTGCGTCGTTTCTCTCATATTTTTTCATAATTGTATATTCTTTTAATGCTTTATTTTTTACTTTTTCAGTTATTGTCAACAATTTATCATCAGTACTAAGAAATATTTTTTTTTAGGTGTAGGTGTAACTTTGGTCTTCATTTTGATGATGATGAAGATAAGGATGTTAGTGATGATATTAATGATTATAATGACGGTTTTCTTTCACCACTTAAATCTCCTAAATGCATTTCTCATTCAAGTGCCTCTCCATTTTGTGTCAAGGGGTGCCATTACATGTAGGGATCAAGCAGATGTCAATAGCACCAAAGTGGATGCTGTTGAACATGAAAAATAAAATAAAATAAAAAATAAATCATGGGACAAATCTAAGAGCACAGGAAATTTATGCTGGCACTTGAAAGTGTCCAAGCGCCAAAAAAAAAAAAAAAGGTTTTGAACTTCTTCCATTAACTGAATGATTATGAGATGGTCACACTTCTCTCCAGTAACATGGAAAACAGATATGATTTTCTAGGTCAGGCTTGATGACGCTGATTCTCACCACTGACTAACTGATGACAACTCTGAATTAAATGTAAAAAAGCTGTGAATAGATAACTATGTGGGGAAAAAATCGCTTTTTGATAAACACTCACCCATTGTGCATTCCTTCATATTGTACAATCATATTTTTACATGGTCGGTGAACCATAAACATCTATTTTGTATTTTTCTTAATGTGTTAAGATATCAGCTGTGTCAACGTTTCACTGTTTCTGCTGTCAACAGACTGAAACGATGAGAGAGTGACAACTTCATGATGCTGATTGATTAACTCTGACCAACAAGTGCTGGAATACAGAGAAACGAATGACAGTCCTTTTCCTTTAATTCCTCATGATTTCAGATGGTTACACAACAGACGACATTGAGTTCTACTGGCGAGGAGGAGACAACGCTGTGACAGGGGTAGAGAGGATAGAGCTGCCCCAGTTCTCCATCGTGGACCATAAACTCATCTCCAAGAATGTGGTCTTCTCCACAGGTAAATTTTTCTAAGTCTGAACTGGCCACAGCACATATTTCAACAAAGTTTTTTTTCTCCCAATTTCGCCTT
Source organism: Holocentrus rufus (assembly GCA_900302615.1). Taxonomy (NCBI): domain Eukaryota; kingdom Metazoa; phylum Chordata; class Actinopteri; order Holocentriformes; family Holocentridae; genus Holocentrus; species Holocentrus rufus. The sequence goes on from OMLF01010628.1 coordinate 5,088, forward strand.
CTCCATTCCACCATTCAGTTCTGACACACAAAATGAGGACAAATTGAAATCCAAGAAATCCAATCTAAATTGGAGGATGCAAAGAGTCTCTGCAGACCATCTGCAGTTTATTGAACGTTAGCATCCATAATTGTTGCTTTTACAAGCACAGAGTTCTGCTTTTTTGTGACAACTCATTTCTTGGCAGAACCTGGACTGCGAAGAAATGACATTTTCGATTAGTCATTATTAGTCATTCAGTATGCCGTAGTCCAATTTAGGCCACAACACTTTCCAGCAACTGCGATACATGTGTACTGCGTGTGTGTGTGTGTGTGTGTGTGTGTGCTGTTCTGTTTTCTGGTTTTAAAGTGTGTGTCTAGGTGAGTTTGTGTGTTTAAATGTGTAGTATTTGTATGTGTCTGTGTGTGTGTGTGTGTGCTCACACTCCCACCCCCACCCCACCTCACTTATCTTGGTAAAGTGGTTCCATTAATAGGTCAGACTCAGATCCCTGAGATCTTTGATCTCACATGTCATTCTGAAATTGACTTTCCACTGACCAGCTCACACACACATCAATAGGTACAGAGTATTCTCCTTCCTAATATTATGTTGCACCCCCTTCTGCACAGTTCATGTCTAAATTGACTGAGGGTATGAATTTTTTTTTTAATTTTCACAGATTTCAGCCGGACTCAACTGCCAGTTTCTTCTTCTTCTTCTTCTTCTTCTTCTTCTTCTTCTTCTGTAACACTGTGTTAAGTCATATCTGTAAAGCAGGGGAATTCAGTGGGACATCCACATACAGGCATACACTTTGCTATTCATAATTTTCCTTAATTTCTTTCTTACTACTGTAGCTCTGAGGTTTGTTGTCCTGTCATTCTATTATCCTTATGCTCCATGCAAAGATAACAATACACAAATGTTGACTCATTTTCCTGTTTGCGCTTATTGTTATTAATAAGAGCATCAGTTAATTGCCAAAAATGTAAAATGCTATGAAAACGTACAAACACATACCAAGATTCGAATCAAGCCCTGCCCTCTGAGACAGAAGACCCTCATGACTTATTTAACAGCAATAAACAAAAAAAGAATGCTGTCTGATACCATGATTTATTCATCTCTCCTACATATTCATATTTATGAATTTGTCATGCAAGCAGTTGGGAGAAGTTCTGCTGAATACAGTTTCTTGGGGAACTACTCCACTGAATGAGAGCGAAACATTAATACAATAAGACGGGAGAGGGACTCCAACGATGACAGTCTCAGGGGCCTGCGTGGTCGAGAGCGGCACAGCTTCCACGCAGCCCTATTAATAACATAATGCTTCCTGATGAATGCACAATGTGTGTATGTGTGTGTGTGTGTACATGCATATGTGTGTATTTGTGCGTGTGTGCCATTACGTGCATGAAAATGAGTTTGTGCATGTATGCTTGTGTCTGTGTGTGCACGCTGTGTGCCTGTGCAGCGTGTAACTGTGCAGTCGGGGCTGCCTTTATTATGTTATAAGGAGATATGGAGGATGGGGGATTCCCATTTAACGGGCTGTCTATTGCGACAAGGAAGGACTGGCCCATGGGTCACCCAGAGAAGCAGACATCAGCAGAAGCACTTTGGCATTTATCCAATACGAGTGCGATGTTGCACTCCGAGGATAGGCAGCGTCCTTGTTGCCCTTATGAATAATAAAGCTTTACTGTTGCACCTCCATTCTGTCATTTTCTACCCACGCTGCTTCCTTGCCTCATGAGGAAATAATTCAGCGATTCACTTGGTAGCTCAGCTGACCTTACCTAACTGAAATAGCAAAGCTAAGTGGTGACATTTTAAGTGGAGATGAGCTTGGGGAATTGTTTGGTGCTTTCAAGTAATAGATTTAATCCTCATCCTCTTTCCTCTTCTCCTGTTTCTGGATTATTTTCCATTATATATTGCAGTGGATCCCGGTTCTTCTTGTGGTGCTTTCCCCCCATCCAGTTGTAATTTGGTTATGCAACTCGCACCAAAATACAGCCAATTCCCTCGGGACAGAAATATGTGTGCTGACATAATTTGACTTCGCCGGGGCTCCGCCGTGGGCTTATTTCAAATAGAGCAGAGATAAGCAAAAATGAAACCCTCCACAGACAAACCATCAACCCTCTCGCTATATTGAGTATAAACACAGGCTTCGGAGAACAGGTAATTCTGGGGAGTGCTGATGCTACGGTGCTTTGGAGACAACAAATACGGCTTTTTGCTGAGTGCTTCTGCTATGGAAAATCCAGCGAAGAGGGAGAAACCAAGGCTAGGCCCTGAGTAGTCCAAACACTAGTTATGCTCTCGCCACACAGGGGAATCTAATGTCAATAAAAGTGCCTTATGGAGGAGATATTGAGGGAGAAGAATCTCTGAAATAGCATAATTGGGATCTATAAAGCCTTGGAGGCCCAGCGCCTGAGGATATTCTGTCGTCTAACACTGATTCCGCTCGCTCTCTTTCTCCCTCCCTCCCTTCCCCGCTTTCCTACAGGTTCTTATCCTCGTCTTTCACTGAGTTTTAAGCTAAAGAGAAATATCGGCTACTTCATCCTGCAGACTTACATGCCTTCCATCCTGATCACCATCCTCTCCTGGGTCTCCTTCTGGATCAACTATGACGCCTCTGCTGCCAGGGTGGCTCTGGGTGAGGCTCGCAATACAAATCGAATAGAGATGCAGAGGGCATATTTAAAACAAGAATGGACATATTCAGATTGCATTTTCTATGAAATAGACTCACTAGCAAAGTCCAAGTGAATGCTGTGATTACTCATGCCCTAATTTCAATTTTATTACATATAGTATATCATTTACACAAAGTGGAAATGTAGATGAAGGTTTGGAAACATGTTTTTCAAGCCTTGAGGGAATAGAAATATGGATAGAATTAAAGGGAATTTCATAAATTGAGTGCATGCTTTACAACATATTTCACTTAAAAACTATAAAGTCTTAGAAGTCAGAGGGGAAATCCATACATATTGATGGAACTGCAGAGGGAGTATACATGAGTTTGTTCGTGTGTTGAACCTGCTTGGCCTCAGTCCTGCTCATCATCGCCTGGATCAAACATGATGCCTTATAGGTGCCAGGCTGGCTGTAAATGAGGTGTACTGGCAGACATTTTTCAACAGTATCCCTCACCTCATGATGCACCTTCTACTGCTGTGAAGGAGGCAATTTGTCACTATCTGGAAAATACAACTGTTCTCCTGCACTGTTGCAACTGTTGCAACCTCTGACAATATAAAAACAAATATATTTTAGGATCCCTGTAACAACACATTATGTAATAATATGTAATAATTTTGTAATAACTTTCCAAAATGTAATAAATGTTCCCTCTATTAAGTAATAACACCCACAAACTTGATGCATTTTATAATAAAACTTTCGAACGCAAAATGTAATAATTTTACCTCATTTTGTAATAATTTATGACATAATGAGGTTATTATTACATAATGTGGGGTTGCACTTTTTGGGGGGAAGAAATGTAATAGTTCACCACATTACGTAATAAGTTATTACAAAATGTGGAAAAATGTTGTACATTTCGCAACCACGGAGTTTATTTTAAAAATGGGGAAAGTTATTACAAAATACAGGTGTTATTACATTATAAAGGGAACATTTATTACAGTTTGGGGAGTTATTGTGAAATGTGCCGTTATTGCATATTGTATTGTTACAATCCAAAATAAATCTGTCACTGTAACAATATTCACACTTTACAATGCACTGTAAAGTAAAAAGACATTTATCAACTTGAGTAAACTTTGTACAGAAACGTAATTATTTTACAGTGCATTGAAAAATGTTCTACAATTCATAAAGGAAGCAAAAATACTGGACTTGTCCACTTTGATATCTCACATACTATTTTACTTTCACTGTGAACAGTGTAAGAGATTCATGTGAGTGCAACAAATGCCTCTGAAGCCCAAACAGCCATTGGATGTTTTAAGAAGGAAAGTGATGGATGACCTGGTTGATTTGTTTCCACTGTTTCCACCGAATGCCCCTGTGCTTTGTTTGGAAGTCACAATTCCCAGCCGTCATCCTTGATTATGTAAACCCCATATAGCCTATGAGGTTTATGTTACGGTTCTAGCTTACTCAGTGTTTATCGGAAGCTCCCGGTCTTCCTTTCACCCACTTCCATCTATCCGTCGCTCCATCCGTCCTTCTACCCATCCATTGCTTTAGACCACTAGGCAATCTCGCTGATTGAAGACTGACCCGCATTTAGTGATCCGAGGGTGGGGGCATGCATGGGATTTAATGAAAAATAGTAATGCTCCATAATGGAGGCAGGTGGAGGCAGAGTTAGATTGGGAGATGTTGGGTCACCCCCGATCTACGCTCGGCTCAGGAACCACTTCACTCTGACCTGGTTTCAGGCATTAAAACGGAGCTGTAAAGGCGGAATCACATGGGTGCCGTGCCGTAGAAATCCTTTGTTGTTATTGTGGAGCTGTTACAGCAACAGCTTGGGAAATTTGCCGGAATCCTATTTTTGAGCGGTGGTTGCCTGACAGCTTTGTGACAGCTGTGTAACAATTCAGTAATTGTTTGCTCAGACGCTCAATATACAAATTGCCCTAAACAGCCACGCTCGGTGCGCTTTGAAAGTAGAATATACAGGTGTGTGTGGGAGTATTTGTGACATTCTATAGGAGTAGGCCTTGGTACAAAATTATTTAATCATGCATGAAAAATCGTGTATAAGCTTTTGAAGCAGGTTTACTGTGCCATTTATAATACACTGAAAATATCATTTTTATTGTAGTTTGTGCATACACATAATAGATTTCTCATGTATAGAAAATACCATGTATGTATACTGCTGTATACATGCAACATCCAACTGCCAGCACCAGGCTGAAAGAGAGAGTGAAAAAGAAAAAAAAAATGAGACATCACATGTTGTTGGTTTTTGAAATTTATGTTACTTTTTTTTCATCCCCATATTTTTTAATCCAGTTTCAAGATGTAAAAGAGCAATGAAGAAACGAACAAAACATTTATTGAAAAAGACAAAAATATTTGCAACTTTATTTAAATAAAGCTGTCCTGGAGCTACTGCACTGCACAAAATCTTCATCTCAATGAATCATTTAGTCTCATTTAGTGTTAAAATCATATTTTTCTTAAAACAAATGGAAAAAAAATCTTCCAGTGGGATGAGATAACACTTGTTCCCAATGCTAATCAACTCCTCTCCAGAATTTTGTGTCATTTTCTTTATCTGCCTCATTCTGCCCTGTTTCAACATATTTATACTTGAAGCAAGTGCAGCTGCATTGGAAATACATGGGATTATTTCATCCCACTGGCAGATTTTGTTTCACTTGTTTTAAGAAAAAACAAGAATTTATCACTGAGACTTTAATATGAGACAAATGACTTGATGAAATTTTTGTGGTGTGTATTTCTTTGGCAGTCTCTGCAATTTCCAGCAAAGTGTCAGTCATAATAAGCAGGAAGCCGACACGTTGATAGGTGGAGCCAGTCTGACAGTAACTATCCCCTCAGCTTTTGAAGCTTCTCAACAACTTTTCACAGCAGGAGCTCTCTGTAATGAACAAGACCAAAGTTGAGATATGAATTTCAAATCACTTAAACGCTTCAGGTGCACTTCTCTCGCCTTGTCTCACGCATACAGTTTGAAGTCGTCGGGCACACCCAGTGGGTGCATTGATCCTGGCAGGTTTAATCAGGCGCAGAAATGTTATCAAGTTGATCACAAAGGTGCCTCACGTTCAGGAAGATTAAAATTGTCACGCACAGGGCTTTAAAGCAATTCCTCAATGACTTGCGACTCAACCAGACAACTTAGATGATGCACTGAGATGCCGAAAATAAATTCAGCTCTCAAAGATGACAAGACACCATGCAAAGTTTTATCTTGTCCTTCTAGTGTTTCTCTTTCTCACAGGTAAACATTTAATATGCACGACTGGGCTGTATCATGCAGTACACCGAATACATTAGCACGCAGAGCACGCTAAGCATGTTGCATAATTTCAGCAGCTGACATTTGCATTTAAAAAATTAACACCGACTATGGAAAGGTCCACACGCTTTTCTATTCCAGCAGTAACCTATGCAAGCAGCAAGGCATGCACTTATTACCAGTCTGGATCTGCTCCAAACGTCTCACTTTCAGACTTTCAAAGTTCTCGATTCTTGCCTCTGCCAGGTATCACCACTGTGCTCACCATGACTACCATCAACACTCACCTGAGGGAAACACTCCCCAAGATCCCTTACGTCAAAGCCATAGACATGTACTTGATGGGCTGCTTCGTCTTTGTCTTCCTGGCTCTGCTGGAGTACGCGCTGGTCAACTACATCTTCTTTGGGCGGGGCCCTCAGCGCCAGAAGAGGGCGGCCGAGAAGACATCGGCGGCCAACAATGAGATGATGAGGATGGATCCAAACAAGGTTGGAATAGCTGGTTTTTATTTGTAAGCTACGATGTAATGGTTCAATCTCCATGGCTGGTGTACTTTTAATTTGTGTTCGGTAACAACTTTTCCCAGAATGGCAAGCGCATGCACGTTTTCAATTGAAAGCAGTCCCATCACTTTTGTTCTGGATTCAATGAAATCAGGTGTTTTCTTTATTATGCATTCAATTATTCATAAAATTGTCCGAGGAGCTCCGAATAATTAAAACCAAAAAGACAAGACGAAATGTCACCACTTCAAATGAAGGGTCGGCCTAATGATTCCTGCCTCCTCTGTGCAGAGTAAAGCCAGCCTAATAAGCTCGTGCAACCCCCTGTATGAAATCCAAATGAGACATATTGCCAACTAAAACAGAGGAAAAGAAGGTCTCTCCGTGGCTTTGGTTCTTTGTCTTAATAAAATGGGCTGCACTCACTTTCCCATTTTGTGTTCCCAATTGAATTGAATAAAATGGTTACTGTGAGAGATGCAAAATGGCCAGAATAAAATGTCTGCATATCAATTGAATACAAAGCACCTATTAGAAAAGACTCAAACTGGCCTCAGCAAAATGACTGCATCATTAACTTATGACATCAAGTGAATTCAAACAATATGATTAAAAGTACACAGATGTATCACTTTGAAAAAGTGTGGTTTAGACAAGAGCCGTACATTTACAGTTATGTAGTTCACAAGCATGTATAGAGATATTAATTGTATTAATCCTTCTGTGAACGCGAGGATTAAATGATCTCATAAAATGTACATTGTTGTCAGTTTGTGCCCACCTACACAAACTCAGTCCCACACGTTATAATCACTCAAATAACCATGGTAATTTTGTATGCTTGCAGTGGCTGGTGGGGAATGTAGTTGGGAGAGATGATACTCTGTATGCCAGAATGAAACAAAGGGACCTCGATGGTCATGACTCGATGTGGGAACCAATCTTTGTGGATGATGCTGCTTTAGGACTAGGCGATCAAAAGAATAAGGTACTGGTCCTGGTACTGGTATTTGAAAAGTGAAAACTTGTCATAGTGTTAAAATAACTTGTTAAACTACTTTTATAAACTACAATTAAATGATTTTTCCATACTTCACAGACTATGGATTGTTATTATCTTCCCCATCGAACCATATAGAGACTAATCAGTGTTTCAGAATTGATTCATATTTTCGAAACGCATGACTTTGGTATTTAAAACATTTTTCAAAAAAGCAATGATGCTGCTGCTCCGTGTTGTTCATACAGCAGACAAACTTTATTGCTTTCCCTTGGCAGATGGACCCGCACGAAAACATCCTCCTGGGCACCCTGGACATTAAGAACGAGATGGGTGTTTCAGAGCTGGCTTTGGGTCTCAATGACCCGCGGAACACCATGCTGACGTACGACAGCTCCACCCTGCAGTACCGCAAAGCCGGGCTGGCCAGGCACAACTTTGGTCGAAACGCGCTGGAGCGCCACATGACTCAAAAGAAGAGCCGCCTACGGAGGCGCGCGTCGCAGCTAAAGATCACCATCCCAGACTTGACTGATGTAAACTCTATTGACAAGTGGTCGAGGATGATCTTCCCAACCGTCTTTTCCTTCTTCAATATCGTTTATTGGCTTTACTACATCAATTAAGAGCAGGACGTCAGTGAGGGCAAGAGCAAACGACAAAATATGTTGCTCATTTTTGTTTTGTATCTGGTTTGTTTCATTTTTATGTGACGTCACAACACAAGACTGAATTACTCTACTGAACATCACTGTCAGGACCGGACTGTCCATCTTTCCTTGGAACACCGCAATTGCTGGCTAACACATGAAAACCTTATGGGAGAGAGATTAAAAACATATATATGGTGCCTGTTCCTCAGTAATTGTTTAGAATTTTACAGATTTAGTGAATTGTGTATTTTGCCATTTTTAAATGTTTGTTTGCATATATTTTTCTGTTTCTATTTTGTTAAATTTACAATATATTTAATTTGTTGCCAAAAAATATTAGTTAGAGACACGTTACATTGATATATTGGTTTTAAATTACCGAATAATTTTATTGATACTTCCTAAAACAAACAAAGCAAGTTTCAGGTTAACAGGGTTTTCTAAGACTCAGTAGTTCAGAGACAAAATCTACTGTTACTAGAATTTACTTCATCTTTATATTACGGAGATCTGCATTTCACATTTTACAGTATAATGTAATGTGAAATTATTACAAAGGGATTTCAGATCAACCTTTTTCTACTTTAATATGATGGGGGCACTGTACAATTTATTTCTAGGCATTATCTCAGTTCCATAAAACGTTTTGATAGTTTTTAAGATGACATTAGGTAATAGAAACTAAGATCATTCCAAAACATTCCAGTTCAAGGAACTCAGCACATTAAATGCCATAGTACAGAGAGGCCTAATTGGACAAGAAAAAATGGATTTGCATCTTTTGTGCTTTTCACCGTGTCAAATAAAAACACAAAACTGAAGGGCGGAGAAATGGAAGAAGCTAAGAATGGAGATTACATAAAATAATATCTATGTTTAGCCACATTTTTTTCAACTATTAGTGAGGCTGAATTTGACCCAAAATGAACATGTCCATGTCTTTAAGGTGGATCATATTGAAAGTAAATAATTTCTTAAATCCTAAGATCACTTGTCCATGTAAATGTCATCTGTATAACATTCTCTACTGCACCCTGCAAACCCCCCTTTCAGCACACAATTGACAACACATCCTCATATCTAAACACCAGAATAGTTGCACCATTTAATTTTCAGTTCATTTAAAAAACAGATGGAAAGACTTAACTATCTTGGTCCTATTGTGGTTCAGAGAGAGGACAGGATGCATAAAAAGCACAAAAAACTATTTATTTATTTATTTGCCAATGCATTTCCACCATTCCACTTCTCCTTCCAGATTATTACAATTACATGATAACAAGCTATTAATAAAATATTGTTTTGTGATTTTAAAATGGGTTGATGACCCCAAAAGAAATGCCAGTAAATTTAAAACTTTCTGAGAAATTACTACAGATGATTTAATATTGATGCTCCATCTTTGAATATACAGTAGGTAGATTTTATACAACATTTTGCACACAAGACCTTGAAAGCCATAGTGGCTGTATAGTAGTTATTTCAATACCTGGTGCTCGTGAGGCCCTGTGTCCTCCTCTGTGGGCTGGAACATCATAAATATGACAATGGTTTCTGTAATGGTTTATTGGTTTAAGTTTATGTTTCAGTCACGCCAAGATTAACTAAAGCCACATGAGGTGAAACTTTTATGTAGAAAGTCTCATCAGCTTAAATCAAGGTGTGGCTGCAACAGAGAAGTCCCATTTCCCTAATGGAGACCCTGTAGATTTGCCCTATTTACCTAAATGGCCATTGGATATGGATGTGCGCATTTATCGACCCACAGAAAGTGATAAATAAAAAGTAAAGAGTGAAAACCATCCTGGCTCTCAAACAGCTGTAAGTGATCACTTTGTGCAGAGAGAGATATTTTGCCTCTCCCTCCTTTAGCATAAAGCAATCAGAGACTTATAGTTATAAATAATTATAAATATGAGCATATTGTGCGCAATCAACTGATGTTTCGATAAAATTTCGGCGCACTGAAGTTCAAATTTTAACATTACCTCTCACTGCCAATTGAATGCACCCACATGCAAAGTCGCCTAGTTGTAGCTAAATATCAGATTTTGGGACATTACCAATGCTAACGTCTCAGATTTAAAAGTGCTCAGGTTCATTTTGATTGTACCTCTACACACAATCTGGACACACTTCTGCTGCCCCTGTACAATACAAAAGGAAATGAAGAGCAGGAACAAGTAATGGAGTGTTACACAAATAAATACAAGACATGTATGATGGGTATCTGGGGACTCCATGTGATTAAATCTCATCAAAACCAATATTTATGACCAGATCCCCAAAAATCACATTGAAAAAGACAAAAGTAGCCTTTGTCTTACTTTTTTTTTTTTTTTTTTTTTTTTAACCTATCCAGCT
>OMLF01010628.1:15604-29762 GCA_900302615.1 Holocentrus rufus
AAAATTATTCGTTTTTTTTTTTTTTTTTTTTTTTTTTTTAACCTGTCCAGCTGAAACAGCAGGGATCTAACACCGAGGATTAATTTAGCCTGGTGTCACATTTGATTGCGGAAGAGTGGATAACACTCAACCATGAATATTTTAATTGGTGTCTACTTAAAATGTAGCTACATTTTCTCACACTGCATGCTCTAATTCCTTCAAATTCAGAGTTTTCAATCACACTCTTGTTTCTTACCTTTGGATCAAATGAGCTCATTGAATTGTTTTTTGATTAGGTCTATGTTTATTTTCTCCCTCCACAAATGAAATATTGTACGAAAACACAATTTTCCTGCGGCAAGATAATTAAAGAACTAGGTGATTTGTTTGAGATGAATAGGATAGTACATCGCTTAGAAATTGCAGCTTTTTGTGTTCTTCCACAATTTGTAGAAAGGATTGTCTGGCTTGTAGCATTCATTATAATTATTTTGAAAAAAGAGCAAAATTTTAGCATTACAGTTTATAGTGGAGACTGTACTGAGAATGCAATTATTCAATTAGCAAAGATTTAAGATACATTTCCAGTGCACTGCCACACAACTGTCACATAAACATTAAATTTCTCATTTGCAACCAAGTCCAATTCAATTTGACCCTCAGACATTTACCTCACTTGTATTTACATGTTACTCTGAAAACTCTATTATTTCACCGTGTTTTAATCATTAACAAGAGAAAACAACATAAAATGAATGAGCTGATAAATTTATAGAATAGCTGATTATTTTAACATGCAGTAATTTGAGTAGAATCATCTTTAAATGTTCCTTTATTCTCACTCTTAAATTTGTTTCTATAAAAAGGTTTATAGAAAAATATCAAAGGAAGACTCTGGCCTGCTAGATTCTACCTTTAATTAGAAAAAAAAGAAAAAAAAAACTTTATTGGCATTGTTATTTTTTCTACAGACAGGGAAATTGGGGGTCATCTCCCAAAAACATGTTTCAATGAGCATGTATATATCAGATATTCTATCACTAATCAACAATTGAAACATATTCTTGTTGTAAATAAATATAAAATTTCCAATGAAAAGACAAAAGGACATTTTCAACGTGATTTATACTGTAATTTAAGGGAGAATGCAAAGGCTGAAGTGAAACAAATAATGTAAATAGCCTATTTTACAGTGTCACTTGATCACTTAGTGAAATTATATTTATTTTATTTTTTGCTCTACTTAGTCAAGGCACATTTGTTTGGTTTTGCCAAAATGTAAAATGTTATCAAGAATGTAGTTGATGTTATTTTGCAGCACGCGTGAGCTGTAATGTGTCAGAAAAGATATTAGCGTTTCTTTTACCAATGATCGGCTAAATATATTAAAATTTAAGCTGTTTTTCCAAACACACACAAAAATACACGTAGACACACCTCCTAGGAGTCAAGTGATTTAAAAAAAAAAAAACAAAGAGACTAATGTTGCATCTCTATCAGATAAATTCACCAATCTCAGGTCAGCACCATTCACACGAACAAACCTAGAACTATATTTTAGAAAAACTACCTTGGTCAGTCTTGGATCAAATAGTATAAACTAAGATTGTTCCAGATGTTTTATCTGCAATTGGTTGGCTTTTACAGATGAATATGAGCTATAGTAGAATATTACAAATTAATAAATACACACATAGGTGCATGTCTATATATTGCCACACAAAAGCAAAACCCAACCTAAATTTTCAGTTATTTTAAAGAAAGTACTATTGGATCCAGGTCTGTCATAAACAACTGTAATAACAGTAAATGAATTTCTAAATTACCAGAATATTATTATTATTATTATTATTACTCTATGGTATGATATTGCGTGTTTGAGTGTGAGAGTGTATAGCCTACTGGATGTATGTCAGCCAGTAGTTGTATGTTTCTATAGCACATTTGCAGCTAAAACTGGCAAGAAAGGTCTGCTTCATAAAAAAAAGGCTCTTTGAATATGTGTTTGTACATCACAGCTTTTTTTTTCTTTCATATATTTTTATACCTATATACTCCTGTGTAAAATATAGCAAAACACTGTTGTCAGGCAAAAACCTTGTAAATCCAATTTTGGTGATTTTCACGTTTATACTTGAATAGAATGATTAATTTGTCCTCTGCGGGTTAGGAAGATATCATCACATTTGCTCTTGTGAAACCCTTTCATAGCTCCTTGTACAACTTAAGAACTACATGTTTGGTAATAGAAAAAAATACAGTGTTTTTTTTATTTATTTATTTCTCAAAAAGTTTTGGAAATACAAGGTTTTCATCCGACAGCAGGGTCTTCTTTGGAGAACGACGACGGACGGACTGACATTCGAAAAAGCCTAAATGACACATCTTGGTGACAGTGTACATTTGCACACACTCACAGAAGAAGCCTTAGCCTCCTGCTGCGCTGGACTTCACTCCGAGCAGCATCTATCCTGTTTACCCTCTTGACTCCCTCCACCTTGAAATATCCTTGTACGTGCCACTCACGAGAACATTCCCAGAGCTGTACCTTCTCAAAGATAAGCCCTACAAAAGTCAGTGTCTGTCTCTATTACATGAAAAACCTATGGAGATTAATACATTGTCAATAAATATTGTATATAGATCTAAATGTGGGTTGGTTTGTTTATTTTTATGATGCTACTATATCAGCTATGAGGAGAGAAAGAGAGAGAGAGGATGACATCTTAATGTAGATAGGATGGGAAAGATTAAGGACACATTCACACCAAGTGTGTTTGGAGTAGTTTATTCTAACTCTGGCACATTTGCTCATTTAGTTTGCTTTGTTTGGGCAGATGACAACTCAGCTTTTCATATTTTGGCGTGCACCGAATAAACAGCCTGAGACATGTAAAAAATATGGGTCGTGGTCCTCTCATGTGAACTGTGATGGTTCGTTAGGAGAGCGAAACAGCTGCACAAAATGAAGAGAGAATGCAAAGTTTTGAGCAGGAAGATGCTGACATCTGACATCCAGCAATCAAGTAAGGCACCTGCAGACTAGGGTTTGGATGAACTTTGTTGCTTCAATACTTCAATAAAAAAGTATGTAAGTAATAAAGTGAGAGAGGAAGACAAACTCATCATTTTGATTCACTTTCTTCATCAAATAAGAAATAAAAAACTTTGACCTTAATAGGGCAACGTATCCTGGGAGATATAAATCATAAAATCCAGAATATATTTCAAAAATTTCTTTGAATATGTGTTTATAAGGTCCAACTGAGTTAAAAAGTAACATGTAATGAATTTGTAATACTCATGTGCCTGTTTAAGGGTTAACAAATACATTTTAAGATTTGCTTATATGTAGTTGAGGTCTACTTCAAATAAAGTATTCAAATTATGTCATGGGTCACAATTTTGCTTTGGTCAGCAATTTGTATCATCACAATGAACAGCAGAATTGCAGGGAACTTTAACTGTTATCACTGGGAACGACTGCGGGAATAATAACTTTTGTGAGGAATTTTATGCATCTGTGACATAACCAGTGTCTGTACTCATTCCTGACAGGTGGTGGTCTACAACTCTTTGCAACTCAAATCACTGTGGGATTTTCAGTCTTTGTGGCATTGACAGACTGGTGCATGGTGACTTTACTGGAAGTCTGTGGGTTCCTTCATGCTTGGAAGGCAAAGCATAACAGAATGAAATGAGGGCAAACCACAACCTCGGATGCTGCCCATATTCAGCTTCATGTGATTACACAAGGTAAAAAAGCACAGGGAATGTACTTTCATTTGACATAACATTTATATTTCAAATGATATGAGTATGGATATACAACTACAAATATATTTCTTATTCAAAAAGTTTATTCTCACGTATTGTATAGCTACAGTGTAACTTTCAGACTGACTGGTGGTGAGGAGCTTAATTTTTAAACTCAGAAAAAAAAACACTCCTCCTGCATTTACATTTTCAATTTCAAGGTTTTACATCACAGAGATCACCATTAAACATTAAAATGTTGAGGCAAATGATGCTTACCCTCAGCTAAGAGATACTACCAATGCTTAAGTATCTTAATAGAAGCACATTTATACTAGTCAAAGCATGAAAGCTCTGTGTATTTTCCTTAAGGGAACTAGGAATTCAAGGGCCCATTTTAGACCTCTCATCTTTAATTGTGAATAATTAAAATTCGCGACAGTGCTACCAAATCCACCTATGATCTGAATACTTGATAAAGTTGCCATGCAATTAAAGGACAAGGGTCCAGGGTCCTCTGTGACATTTAATGGCCGGAGTTCAACAAATAAGACAAAAAATGAGAAAAGGTACATCCAATTTTGGAATCAAGAGACGTTTTGTGAAATTTAAACACAGTTCACATCCCGATGCGTAAGAAATGCACTGCAAGATCATTGACGTGGTCTTATTTCTCTGCAGTTCCCAAAAATAAAACAATATCATAAATATTTTAGGGTTAAAAGGTTACTTAACCTTCTCACAGTTCATTTCAGAGGACCACGACCAATCTAGTCGACCCACGATCCATAGGACCTTCTGTTAATCCCGACTGTATTCCTCACCCTTGTCTAACCGGTGGCTCCCTGTCCAGCTGTTGAGGTGTGGCCCTAACCCTAACCTTGATCTTGCTGAAACAGAGGAAAGCATAGGGAGAGATTTTTTTTAAACTTAACCTTTGGAGGAAAACCTTGTCTTTCCTTGGCCCGGGTCCTTGTGTATGACTTGGTCTTCCCCCAAAGGGAGTGCTTGCGTGACAAGTACCAGTCAGTGCCCTGCCTCGGGCTCTCTAATTTATTTATGAGGGACAAAGCACATTAATTAACAGTGTGACTGTAAATGAGCCAGAAAGGCTGGTTTTAAACTGTCAAGGCAGGGAGAGTATCAAGGTAGCCCTCCACACCTAAACAGAACCACCCAATCTGAACCCTAATTTAAAGGGAGCTGCTTGAGCTTGGTGGGGTGGGGTCTTTGGTCAGGACCAGGGGGTCAAGCATATGCAATAACTCACTGACAGCCAAGGCTGGATTTACACAAACGTACCACACAGCCGAGCCATGGAGGAAGTTGCATGACTGGCATTTTATGGGGCACAAACCAGTCCTATTTTCTGGTGACTCTAACCTGAACAGAATACCATGACAACCCAAACATCCAGATAAATAGTTAGCCAGGGGCAATACCAAATCTTTATTTGAAAGTCTGCAAGAAAACACCAGCACATACCGATGCTAAGCTTCTCTTCCTCTCTGTGGGTATCAATAACAGGGACCAGGACCTGAGAGGGAAAAAAGAAATATAATAGAAATCTATAAAATAGCTACAGGCACTCTTCAGGAAACCTAAATCCACCTTTCCCAGTGTGGATATTTATTTTCACTCCCACAGGGAAACCAGAACAATCTAAAAAGGTATTAAATGACTATATCAGTGGGAGCCTTCCTCACCATTTACTCTCGGCAGACCAGACCAGATTCACTGGACACCAGAAATGGCAAGAGACATCTTGGCCCACTGATGTGGACGGTTCAATTTATTTATTTCCAGCCCTGCCAGGATACCAGGATGAGAGACCTGGGTCTTCAAGCCAAAGCCACAGGTAACCAGCAGCCACCAGGTCCTGAAAAGACCATTCCCCTTCCCTCCCTCTGTCCTCATCCCATTCCCCCTTGGGAACAACTTAGCAAGCCGTTTAGAAAAATCAATCAAAAAGGACAGATGGACCTTGGTGGCACAGGCGGGCACAGCGGACCTTACAGACAGTCTCTCATTGGCAGAAAAAGAGGCAATCAAACAGCTTGAAAACAATCCTAATATAATCATCAAACCAGCAGACAAGGGGTCCAAAATAGTCATTATGGATAAGCAGCAATATGCTCTGAAGGCCAATAGACAACTGACCGATGAAAAATATTACAAACACATCCCAGAAACAATATAGCCTAATCAAACAGATACAGAGACACTTTCTGTATGGGCCAGACAATCCCAGACCCAAAAGAGGTTTGTGTACTTTTCATAATATCTATCTATTATCTGAAATTCCCCCCAGCAGACCTATAGTCTCAGATTAAAACAGTACCACCTACAATGTACCACAATATACTGATTACTATCAAGCTCCCCCTTTCCACTAGGTATTCCAGTTTGTTAGTTCCAGGTCTGGTTTCTCACCTTTGGAATCGATTGTCTGTACAAAAATATCAGTACCAACATGTGGCTGCATTGCAGATGGTATACGTACTCGATCATGACAAATCTATCACTGGACTGGATGCAAACCAACAGTGTCTCTACGGTGAAGCAAGCCAAACCTTTTCCAATCAAAGCAACATATTAGACACATCATGTGCTGCTTTTTCCTACAAATAATGCATGCTAGCACTGTTAGTTATGAATCAAATATCCCCATCTCTTTGAAAACATTTAATAAATCAGAAGCAGCACATGCTACCGTTTCACATACAGCCGTGTAGTTTTTGATCTTACTAAATAAATTGATAAATAAATCTCAATCAGAACATTTTGAGACATTAATGGGAGTGAATTTAGTCATTTGTTGTGTTTGATCTCAAAATATAACCTTGTTCAGAGTGCATTTCCAAGAGTCTTTTTTTTTTTCCTTCTTCAGATTGCTTGTTAGACCAAACCCAGAGAGCCCAACTCTCCCATGAGGAAGCCAAGCTCACACACAAGCATACATTCCTACCACGACGAATCCTTGGGGTAACGTGAGGCATGGCTTCAAACCACGCTTGCTTCACACACACATATGCTCAGAGCATTTTTACATATAGAAACAGGGGAGAAAAATAAATAAAAAATTCACACCCCCTTTTCTATATCTAATGATGACTATCAGAAACTACAGTCTGCTAAATGGATTGGAATGGAAAAAGGTTGTAGCTGACAAGTTTATGTATTTTTCAACACGCACTTAAAAGAAGCATTGACATGGAAGCCAAACGAGTAGTTGTAGTGTTTAGTGAGAATGTGTTGTAACCTAATGAAAACCTCAGGCTGTACATTTAAGTTATGACCTTCAAGAAGAAAGGGGAAAAAAAGGGGCTTAATTCTAATAAATTATTCAATACATGTGTATTACTGCAAACCATACAGCACTGGCCACTGAAACTGTACATCGCTTCATTTAGGAAAAACGACATGGTTTAAAGCAGCATATTCATCACACTGTAACATTCCAGTACCTTCCATTGCATTGAGACATCGAAGCTGCTAAGAAAAAAAAATGCATTTTTCAGATTGGTGGTAGAAAATGCCTGCACTCAGCCTCATGGATGGCAAGAGCAGGCAATTATCGTTAATATCAGCTTTCACTTTCTGTTTAGTGCTGCAAAAATGATGCCGTAAAAGTAATAAAGTTAGAGTGAATGAAACGTGCAGACGTCAAAGGTGGAATGTTATTTTGAACCAAACATATGCAGTGATCTGTGGTGTTAACAAGAGGTCTTGTCAGAGCATCTCGGAGCCCTAGCCCAACAAAGAAGATTGGCACTTTGGTTCATTAAATGTGTGAAGATGGTAACAACAGCAGCGTATTCGATATCAGAGGTGCAGAAGACCTGGCTGGTCTATAAATTGCTGAAGGCTGATTCGTGATGAGAAGCAGCTGGTACAGGGAGGGAAGTCAACTGGGCTGATTACAGAAAGAGAACAGGTGTGCGGTGGCAAGAAGCATGGGGAAACCTAGTGGACAGGATGGGAACTGCATGACCTATATACTGCATGAGACTATAGGGTGGCAGGGTGGGAGATTCAAAGCAATACCCAATCTCTTGAAATGTAGCAGATGATACATAGTAACAGTCAAACAGCAGTCGCAATGAATTGCAATGATTTTGTAAAGTTGGTAGACTTTGAAAACAAACTTGAAACAGGTGACCAGCTTCCACTTAAAGGAAGCACAAAAGATCAGCTTATCGAACTCCCCAATGAGGACCAGGAGAAAGGGACTCCCAAAACAGACATCCTGGGTGGTAAATAAATTTACCAGTTGCCTGAAAACGTAGCAGCAACAGCTACAGTATAGACAGAGCTTTGAGGAACCATTTTCTCAGAAGCTAATAATAAAAAATAAACAGTGACTTCATAATAAAATTGTGGATCACAATAATGAATTACTGCGTATTTGACACTAGAAATAAACCGATTGAAACTGGTATTTCCTACTCTAAAACTATAGTTGCTCATCATACTTTGATGGTTATGATAAGAACATCTATCAAATGGCATATGTAAAGAACCTTATTCATTATATGGGTTGATTTTCCTTGAAGGTAAGAGCTGACATATCTTATGAAGGTAGCCAAACTTATTGCATGAGGAAATGAGATGTAATCTGCGCGCTCCCTGGCTTTCTTTCATGCTTCCATGCATACAGACAGGAGATCAAGGGATTTCTCCTGCCTTGGAATTTTATCTCCTAGTCACATGTTTGAGATCAAAGATTCCCAGTAAAACATGTTCCTGGGTGTGTCACCCCACCATGTCACAATAAACCGGGACTGACTTGAGCCCAGCAAGTGTCATATGTGAGTAGAAGTCGTCCTTTGGTGAGTGAAGCACCATAAAATTACTTCTTGGGAGTTATTCCCTGAGAGTCTGAGGTTGGTGGTGGCAGGTAACATTGACAGGCTTGCTGTACCCTGCTAGAACTTGCTATTTTGTGTCTTGTGCTTTACTTCCTATTATTTCATCTTTCTATTCCATACTTGGTTGTTGATTAGTTTGATATAGATAGGCAGATCCTTTCAGGAAGGAAGGAAGGAAGGAAAAGACGAAAGAGACAAGCATCAGTAAAACAATATTTTCTAAAGTCATCATTACTGACTCTTGATATGAATCAAACTGACATACTACCTCTACTACTACTACTACTACGACTACTACTAATAATGTATATTTATATCACACTTTTCAAAGTTACAAAGTGCTTTATATTAAAAACAGAACACATTAAAACACAAAAGATTAAAATGAACTAAAAGCCATAAAAAATAAAATAAGATAAAGTAAAATAAACAGATTATGAAAAACAAAGGGAGTAAAATGCAGTAAAAAAAAATAGTAATAATAATAATACACAAAAGCAAGGTAAAATCAGGAAATGCTTTCCGAAAACTGCTAAGATGACTGAGATGCTACAAGACAATATCCAGCACTTAAAAGTCCACAAATTCAAGTGGAGCTTCCTCATCGGCTGGCGCTCTGCTGACCTCCACTTTGTGATGTTTGTTGGGAAATACTCGGACATAGACGATAATAAGCCGCTGAACTGAGAAGTGAGAAATGTTCTTTTTTCCCAAATCAGTCTATAGTGTTGTCATTTGAAATCAAGCCACGGTGCCTTGGAAACGAAGCTCTGGGGGCTCTGCATGGGAGAATGACATGAGTCATGACACAGCTTTGTGGGCAGGTCTGGCGTTACTACAAAGACCTGAGATGGTCCATGATGCAAACGCTCCTTTATATGTCGCCCACAACATTCCTTTTTAGTCGTCACCCACACCGTGCGTGTGTGTGTAAGGGCCCATACCACTCATGTCATTTTGTTCCTAGATTATTCAGTGTTTCAGATTACACTGACAAAGTGACAGCATTTGCTAGGCAAAGATAACATACCGGCATTTTTTCCATTAAGGGGTGACTCACCTATGGAGGAGAATCGCAACATGCATTATCCCACAGAACATTGCATTCAAAGCCATAGAAGAAGAAAGGTCACCAGAAGTACCTTATATGACTTTTTTCAAAGAATGTTTGTGCATTCTCTGTCCCCCAACATGGCTGCCTATAACATAGCAACCATTGAGTTGTATATGGCAATGGAAGAGAAACCGGTTGCTATGCGTTGATATATGAGCATTATATCAACAAAAACATAATAATTCATTTTCTTGTTACTGGATCTTGTAAACAAGTTTTAGTACAACAGTAGTATCATGCTTTTCCAGTGTCTCATCTACTAGACTACTGCTCAGAAATTAGACATTGTCTTTTAAAAGTGGTTACCATTGGTTACAGGCAGCCATACTGGAAGAAAAAGAACTGCACAAACATTTTGTGAGAAGCCTCTATCCATCTGCAGCATGACTGATCAGCGCTGCACTGCACCTTCCCTGCTGTAGGTTTAGCCAAATTTATCTCCAAATGGCACCAACAGAGATAAACTAGGATATTACTAATAATGGGTTTAAATCAGGCAAAATTATCAGTAATGTCAGATAAATGTCCAGAGAACAATAGCCCTAAATATTATGGTGGTTAAAATCCTTTTTCTTTTATTTCTCTCTTTACTTGTTCTGTCAGATTCTTTAGCTGTCGCTTCACCGCCGCTTTCCTCTCCAGTTTTTCCAGCCGAGTGGTCGCGGGATTAAATTTGGGACATTAGTGCAATTATCATGAAAAATTAGACCATCACGGAGATTTGCCGTCACCGCCGGCCTCTACGCCGCATTTCACATTTTGTGGCACTGGGCTGGATGTTGGAGGACATTGTCGGCTTGCTTTATGGCATAAAAGGAGATCGGCTCTTGCTTTATTGCACCGAACAGCAAGTTGTTTTTCTTCCAGCACAAACAGAGCAGAAACCTTTCAGGGTTCCGGATGGCGGAGCGAGTGAAAAGCCTATCGAAAAGCATGTTTATCCTCTTCAGTAAAGCAAAAAAAAAAAAAAAAAAAAAAAACTTGGACCAAAGGAGCAAAGACTAACATTAACACCACTGACATGAGAGGCAATCAAGACAACCAGTCTTGTCTGTGTACTGTTATTATAGCAAAGCATCATATTAATTTGCCAGTGCTTTGTGCTGCACCTTTAACCCTTTGTCCCCAAGTCTATGTGATGTCTCTGGAGACAAAAGATCCTGACACCGAAGTTGAGTGGAGTAACTGCATGTTTCTGGCCGACTTGACAAGGCCAATTATGGCACATGCAGACAAATACTACTCTAGACGGAGCGCTACAATTATAAATTTGGCGATCCATTCACTTCGCTGGGGAGGCGGCGAGCTATTTTTCTGTCAGTACAACGGAAAAGAGCAAGTCGCTCGCCAGATTAAAGCTGCACATGACGCCACCTGTTGACATCGGCTGCGTCACCACGGGTCACAGAGTGCGTTCAGAAAGGATGAAGAGATTTACTTGTCGGAGCGAGGAGGGTTACTTCATCTCTTTTTTTTTTCCTCTCTGTTTTGTTATTTTCTCATCTTCTATGAAACTTCAAGCAGCATCTTTTATTTCCGTCTCTTTCACTGTCTGTGTGTGTCCCTGGTTAATTAGGAGGAATATATGTTAATGGGACGCCGCTAGCAGACTAATTAAGATTCTGATTAGAGCAAAGATACTGTCAGCAAGTCCCAGTGTGTGTGCTTGTGTGTGAAAATGTGTGTGTGTGTGTGCAGTGTGTGTGTCTATCCCCATGTGTCTCACTGCTCGCTGGCTTGTCGGGGAAATCACCCCATCTCCGACATGGACCGGGAAGAACAAGATACACAATGTACTGTATCTGTTTGTTCTCTGGTTAGAAAATGAAACCCGACTTTTCATTTATTTTTTTCATAAAGTTGGGTGAGTGCACTTTGTAAATATGAGATGTTGGTTAAGTTACTCAACAGCAACCAGAGAATATCGAGCTTGACTTTTCCAAATAGGAAAAAAGTTGCCAGCTGGATGTCGGCTCTTTAGTTCTGGCTGTGGAAGACCACAGGCTGACTTCAAGTTGGGAACACGGTGCGCCATCTAATCATGGGCCTGTGTGTGTGTGTGTGTGTGTGTGTGTATCCCCAAGCCGCGGTGTTGTGTTGGAGGGTGTCGCGTTGAGCGTGCTTGAGTTGGCAGGCGGGCTACGTTCCACACTGGTAGAAGAAAATCAAAGTTTTTTTTTGTCTTTTTTTCCCCTCATATTGTTCATCCACCATAGCAACAGAGTCTTGACGAGACACAAAAAAAGTCATATTAACATTTCTCTTCCTTTCTTGGTTTCTCCTCTCATGTGTTGCTGTCTCTCTAACCCCATATTTTTTTTTTATTTTTTAACTCTGCTGTCTCTCTCTTTAGATCTCTCTATTTCTGCTTCTCTTTTAAATTTCCCTTTAACACCCTCTTTCCCTGCTCCTCTTCCAGCTTCATTTATTTCATCACATTTTCTATTCTCTGATGGATTTTCTCCTATTTTCCGTCTCCAGCGTTGCCCACATGCTGTGCCGTGTGCATTTGTAAGCTCAAGCGATGGTCTAGCAGCTGTAGGTTGGGAGGACTGACACTTCTGTGTTGGAAGCAGCTCGACGGCAGAGAGAAAACTCAAAGTTTCACTCTGCTTTCTCAAATGGCTTGTGTGTGCGGTGGACACATTGCATTTGATGTGTCCATTGCCAGCTATTGAAGACTGTGACTACAAAGCGGATCAAATTAAGTTATTGGCAGGATGAGACGTAGAACCTTCTGTTTTTACAAGGTTTTGATATTGAAATCTAAAAAAAGAGACATCAATTCCTGCAGGATGCAGCAGGATGAGATTCCAGTTTCTGATGTTAAACTGCTGTGTGGACAGTAAACAGACACAAACAAATTCACTCTGTGCATAAATTTGCACATAACTGAGTGTTCTATGTGTGTGTTTTCACATTTGTGTGTGCACTGACATTTTGAGTGGTTATGGTGTCCAGTACATAATGCATTATAGTGTTACTGTGTTTTAAGGTTTTCTGGAAACGGCTCAGTGGCAAGAAACAAGAGTTAAGCTCATGCATGCCCAATCCTTTGAATATTTCTCTTTGTTTACAGACTCAGGTGATAATTAGCATGAACCACAAGAATTTTACCGGTCAACATGGGAACCAGCATCATAAAACTGCTGAATAAATAACAGAATTAATTAATTAAACTCTTCTTGTGAAATGTGTTGCCAGATAAGACTGAGAGGCAGTCTAACCTGCACATCAAGCTCAATTTTTCATGCACTACCTGGCAACCCACATCAAACGATGTCTTCAGAAATTACTCGGCACCAACTGCAGCTGGTCCACGCTGAAAACGGATGCAAGAGATTGTAGGAAGAAACAGAAATGCTCCGGCAAATTCCATTCGACTTGGTGTGAGACCTTCCCCCAATTTAAATCTGATCCGTATCAGCAAACCAGTTTTCAAGGTGTGTAGAGCAGACTTGGACAGACATGGTGGAAAGAGTGATATTAAACACACTAACTCCTCCAAACACAAGTTTGCACGTTCTAATACATGAGTTTAACACACCTTATAATTATTAAAATTTTTCATTCTTTTTCTGATCAGCCATGAGATTATATGGGGGTGGGTGGGTGGTTTGCTAATGCCCATGAAAATCTCCCTTTTTCACAGTGTAATGTTGACTGGCATGTTCATGTGATGCTAATTATTAATTACTTAAGACTAACTCTGATCTAATCTCTCAATCCTTATGAGTATGGCCAACAAAAGGCACCAAGAAGACATTTTCAGAAACAAGGATTACTGGAACTTATCAGCTTAAATCTGGTGCACACAAAACACAACCAAACACAATAAACAAAAACCTTCCTGAAGAGTTTGTCTGCAAAAGGGAATATTTCAAATTGTATTATTTCATTTATAAACCATGTTTGCACAGGCTGTACTGCCTGTTGCAACAAAATCTTGGATTCAGATAATATATTATGTGAACAATGACATAAACAGTCTTCTTCTTCTTCTTCTTCTTCTTCTTCTTCTTCTTCTTTTTAAATCGTCAGGGATGTAATCTATCTGTTTCTGCAGATGAACTCTTTACCTTGCCTCAATGACCTAAAACCTGATGACTGCTTTTGCTGCCAAATGTTAGATGTTGGAAGAATATCGGTGCAGTGATCCTGAAGGTGTGTGTGTATGTGTGTGTGTGGGTGGGTGTGGTGAATGTTGCAGATGGTGAAAGACTGGTGTGATGAATAATGAATGGACAACCATGTCTACTGAAGATAAAGTCTATGAGTCTGTTTGTGTTTTGTTACGAAATAGATCTGTGTGTGTGTCTGTGTGTGTGTGTGTGTGTGTGGTCTTTATTGCACATCTCATCTTATTATTACCACTGCTCTCATGGCTGCATTCAGAAGGTCAAATTTAGCTCATCTCTCCCTCTCCCTGCACCTC
>OMLF01010628.1:29782-42363 GCA_900302615.1 Holocentrus rufus
AAATCGTCAGGGATGTAATCTATCTGTTTCTGCAGATGAACTCTTTACCTTGCCTCAATGACCTAAAACCTGATGACTGCTTTTGCTGCCAAATGTTAGATGTTGGAAGAATATCGGTGCAGTGATCCTGAAGATCTGTGTGTGTGTGTGTGTGTGTGTGTGTGTGTGTGTGTGGTCTTTATTGCACATCTCATCTTATTATTACCACTGCTCTCATGGCTGCATTCAGAAGGTCAAATTTAGCTCATCTCTCCCTCTCCCTGCACCTCTCTCGCTCCCGTCCCTTCATCAGGAATGACCTATTTGCATAAACTCTGAGCTGCTATCTTCCATGGATGGGAGCACATACATAAAACTGAGCATGCTGTTACATTGATGCTCATACTATACGCACAGACATTTAACATCAAAGGGCATGTGATTAATATGCATGACCAAGACAGCAAAAGAGGACCACGCTGCGTGGAAACAGTGAACCGGAAAGACCATCAAGTGTGTTTGTATTCCGATGCATGTGTGTGTGTGTGTGCGTGTTCAATGCCCGCTGGTCTTTCTGGCTGTTGGTTGATAAATGGCCATTTGGCTTTGGTCACAGCCTGGCATCCATTCATAAGAGGATATACCAAATTAGTCAGTAAAGGCATCTATCATGTAAGGAATGGCCTCTTGGTTGGCATTTACTGAACCGAAGCCAGAAATCATTAGAACAGAACAGATTACCCTTATTGAAATTCATATTGGTATTAAGGTTCATAAGCAGGGCTTTTTTCCCCCCCATCATGCGTAGGGGATTCTTCTGTCAATCTGGAGTGAGAGGACGCTTTTTAGATGAGCGGGAGTGGAGATGAGTGGCACGGTTTACGAGCGGAGGGTTTCAAATGGCTGTGACGGCCGCCTGGTGACAGACGGCGTGACTCCAGCCCTGTCGCCTGAGTGGAATGGAAGAGGAGGCCATTATTGGATAAATAGGGACAGAAAGAAAGAGGGAGAGAAAAAGAGAGAGAGAGAGAGAGAGATGAGAGTACGTGTTGTAGGAACAGGGTGTGTAATGATGAGAGAATAGACTTTTTTTTTTTCCCTTCCCTATGGAAAAAGCCCCCTAGAGGGCTTGGCTCAGCATGCGTGTGTGTGCCTGTTCATGCATGTGAATGCATGTGTGTTACCCCCTGGTAGGCCAGGATGAGCCTCTTCAGAGTCACTGGAGTCACTGAAGGCCTCAGTGCTAAAACTTTGAGATAGATAGATCACATTTACTTTACACACACACTGCTGGGGGCCGCCGCTCCCCTGCCACTGCAGTGTCACATAATAAAATATATGGTTGACAGACCACCGAACTGTAAAAGGCTCATACGTACTTTCTTCAGTTTTTCAGTGACTACCTTATTGAAGCCAGTGAGTGCAGAGAAGACGTGTGGAAACTGCTGCGCTACTGAAGTTGGCGAGACAGCTTCCAACATGGTGGGTTTAGTTATTTACTCCACACACTTAAAAAGTTCAGAAAATATTTGAAAGTTATGACTTAAGTTTTAGCTACAGTTTATAACTATAGTTTCCGTTTTACAATGATGAATGTGCATTGCCATTGACAACAATATTGTGCTGTACTGTACCTCTTTGTGGAGAGTGTAGAAAGTGTCCTGGTGCTCATGTTGTCTGGCCAAGACACATAAAACCAAGATTTTTATTGAACGGAGAAGATTTCCCAGCATTGGATTAGTGTGTTTTTATGAGAGAGAGAGAGAGAGAGAGAGAGAGAGAGAGAGAGAGAATGGATTGCTACTTGTGTGTGGTGGTGTGTGTGTGTGTGTGTGTGTGTGCGTGCATCAGTTGGTCACATTATTAGGTATCATCCCTTCAACCTCCATTGCTATGCAGATGATACAACGCTGTTGATTTATGACATCAACACTTGGATGAGGACATTTTATTAAACTGAATGAAGATACAACTGAAATTCTTCTTGTTAATTACCAGTCATTTTGTAACAGTAGATGCCACATTTTTTTTTGGAATGAAAATCTTGCTATCAATGCACAGTATATCAATGAAATGCCTTAGCAAATCTAACACTGCATGTGTGAACAGATGTTATTATGCATGTGAGCTTATTTGGCTTGTTTCTGTTTGAGCATGTGCTTGTCTTTTTTTTTTTTTCCACTTGAGATCTGAGAATAAAAGAGCTCAGAGCAGCTACCATATGGCATTTGGAGGATGGTTTTTATCTAACGCGCATACGTCAGTGCATGCAGTTTCAGTACAGCTGGTTCCAGTGTGAATCAAACCGCTAACCTTGGCAGTGTTAGAGTTCAGTTCTGTTAATTAATCTATAAAGGACAAGTGTGGAAAGAAAGCATCCATAATGGTTTGTTGCTGTGCTGAAGGTGAATGTAGACATGCTTTAATAAAATATATGAAATCCTTTATGATGGCGAAGTGCTACATTTTATTTGGTGTTTGTGAAACATGAAAACCAGTGATGCACACACACAAACACACACACATACACACACATAGACACATCACGTTGCACTGTCAGACATGGCAGTTTGTATAGACACTTCAATGACAACAGAACAAAAGAAAAAGAAGCTCTCTTCCAGAAAAGGGACTGGATGACAGTGTTTATTAAAGGCCAAATACCTTAGAAACCAAACATCTTCTGTGTTTTCTTTGATATGTGGGTATTGTAGAAGTCTGATATCTTAGTGCTCCTTCCATTGTCCCCTCCTTTTTGGAATGAAAAATATTTAAAATTGATATTCCTGTCACCTCCAAGCTGCCACACTCTGCAAAGCCGTGTCTGGCGATGCCTCATTTGAGAGACAAGGAATTTGTCTGAATATGCAAGAAAAGTTCACGTGTCACCCCGGTGAAATATGAACCGGAATCGGAGACACTCATCCCGACTGGAGGCATTCTGCTCTGCAACTTTAACGCTATCACTTGTTGAAAAATAATCTGTTTGGTTAGCTGTGCGGCGGGATCACAGCAACAGAAGTTACCTTTGTCTTTCACCAGCGCGGATATGAGGGAAATGAGATTTTGATGATTTGACAGACAGCATAATAGAACGCCGAGCATGTCGCCAGTGGTGATGGAGGGGTTCCAAAACGTATTCAGAAATGTGTGGGTGACATATTGATTCTCTCTGCATGTATGCTTATTCAGTTCTGTTTTTGGGGAAAAGAATGGGCTGCAGATACAATACAAAAACATGATTCAGTTTGACGACGGTCGCCATCACTCTATCTGTACTGTTGTTAAGTGTAGTGATAATTGCCTTTTTTTATGCGCAGTATATACACTGGGCTCCATAATCAACCATGTGTTCATAATGCAAAAAATGTGATGACCAATATCTGCACTGGTCAATGAACTGCAAAACGACAGAAATGTGTCATTCATCATCATCATCATCATCATCATCTCTGTTTAATCAGGGAGAGGACAAGTTAAAAGCAAGTACACATACATACACAAGCACAGAGGTTTCAAATGACAGACATGACTTAAGACATCAGGTCACATGTACAATGTGACTGCAAAGTATCATACAAAAAAAAAAATCCATTGGAATCAGGCTGTATAATTTTTAGCCCACTCTAATGTGTGGGGCACGGTATCGGAGCAAAGCAAGTTTTATTAATTCAGTGTTGGCATGCTGTACATCTAAACCAGTGACTGTGTGAGATATGTGGTTTGTATTATAGAGGACAGGTGGGGTAATGTGGTAATTTGTGAAGTTATGATTTATAAATGAAAAGAATGCAATACTTTTCCCTTCTCACAGCCAAGGAAGGCCATCCAGATGGAGAGTACCCTAAGAACAGAGGAGAATGACTCAGAGAACTTCTGTAAATCACAGCTAAGCAAAAAAAAACAAAACACATGGAAAATTGCTAAAATCATCCTACCCCCTACTCGCTCTGCTTTCTAAAAACAGACTCATATATTATCATCAGTTGCGTACTGTATACAGTAAAAACCGTCACGGAGCGGTGGGAGGATGAGGTCATCATTTTAAAATGACCCTCACTTCCTGTGAGTAGCATGTGTAGAGGAAGAGAGGCACTGTGAAAGGCACACCGAGGGCCGCTGGTGCCAGGTGGGTCCCACTGGGTGCCCTAGCTGTGCACAAATGTTGTATAATTATGTGTTAATCTGCCAGCGTGGACAGGAAAGACAAGCAGAGGGCGGAGCTGACCTAACGGACCGCACTGGGCTGTCTGTCTGTCAAAGTCAAGCAAATGCCACATTAGCCACATTAGCGCTAAGTCTGAACATGTCCGAAAATAGCTCCACTTCCTCGTGCACCAGCCTCATTTGCACAGCGTGCATTAGGAGAAAGCAAAGGAACATCAATTATTGCACAAATAGCAAGACAAAACTATTAGCAAGATTAACCCTGTGAGTAAATATCACTCTTTATCACCTCAGAAGTCCAAAGTGAGAAATACATTTCAATAAGCTAGGCAGCTATATCTCTGATTGGTCCCATTTTAGAGGGATCTACGAGAGCCCCCAACCACCCACCCCCCAAAAAAAGTATATAAAAAAAAAAAGGAATATGTGAGTGGGAGTGAATCTCCACAATCTCTTTGCATTAGCAGGGATTTTGGAATCTGCAGGCGTGACACAAAAAGCATGCATGCCCTTGCACGCAAGTGCATGCGCACACACACACACACAGATAAACAAACATTTAATTGAGAATAAAGTGCATAATACCGCAGACGGTGACTTGTAATGTTAATTGCATGCAGCGCATGACTTTAGAATTTATTTTGTGTAACTTGAACTAACATAAATTGCATTTTAAGAAGTATTTTAAATTCACTGTGTAGCCTCTGCATAATAATTCCACTCATGAATGCATTAACATCATGCATTGCCTTCATTCGACATACTTCATCATGTAGCACTTCTGTTAGCATTATGAATGGCAGACTATGACTTTTTGATCAAGACACTGTATAAATTAAAGCCTTCAATTCTGAGGCTATACAGTTGATTTGGACCCTCATAATGCACATTGGAACAGTTGATGTGGCAGCACTGTGGCAGATCCTGTCAGTCTGCCAGCATGCATTTTATCAAAGCTGATGGCTCTCAGCTTTTATATTATTTGTCAGCATTACTTTCCAACGAGATTTACATAGCAATTTCTCAGAACAGAGCAGGACGATCACTTTCACAGTATTTGATTGGTTTTGACAACATGGGAATTCTCTGAAGAAGAAGAGTGTATCAATTAAAAGGTAATAATAGGTTTGGCATGATAAAATGATTTTTTTTTTTTTTTTACCTGATGTGATTTATTTCATCATTTTGATTTGATGCATTGTCTCCCTCTGGCTACATTGTCATGTTCATAATGATATTGGAGGTCCTCTGTTTTTCTTTCCCTCCACGGCTGATCTGATTATTCCAATAAACATGACAGGTAACAGATGTAACATGTCAGTGTTTTATCAAATAAACACAAGCACATTTTTCAACACGTCTATTTCGATAAAAAAAAAGAAAAGACAAAAGAAAATCAAAAACTCAACAAATATGATGATCAAAACCATGTCACCAGATTTGTTGAATGCACTTTGTATGCAGAATTGAATGTAAAACAAAATGAAAATAAATAAATAAATAAATAAATAAAGTGTCTCCATTAGTTTGAAAGGATATCAATCAATGATAATAATAATAATAATAATAATAATATAATGCTCTAAATTTGTCTTGGGCCTGCTTGAGTGTGTACTGCTCCATTATGGATTAAGAGTTTTCTCCATAATCATGAATAAACATCATTTGTGTGTATATGATTAAAAGTCAGTGACCTTTTCCATGCTGATGCAGATGCTCTGTGTTTTTCCTGTGCTCAGTGTTGTAAATAAATCTGATAATATGCACTCCACTGCTGACATTTTACTTTAAACGGTATTTATTTGAGACAGTATGATATTTATGGGACTATCTTGGCTGTGTCAGCGATAATGCCAGGGATAAAAAACTAGTAGTACAAACTGCATTGTTACAAGCTCAGTTGTTTTTTGTTTTTTTTTATGAATACCAAAAAAGTTTTGTTTTTTGTCAAGACTATGGTAGAAAACAGAAATTGTGAAAGAGTGTGTATGTTTAATGCATGACAAAGTTTTTCATTCTTTTAGAAGAACAAGGTTTTTCAAGAGTGGGAATTAAGTTTTCAGCAGATCAAAACATTTGCTTGACAACATATTGGCCATAAATCTTAAAATCCTATCACTGACATTATTTAGGGGCCTGGTTTAAAATGTATTTTGTCATCAAATATTTTGGCTTATTGTTTAGATTGATGAGTTGTTCATGACTCATGTTCCCACACGGAAAGCAAGCTTATGAGATTAGACATTCATAATCCTTTAAAAATCAAAACAAAACCAGTTTGTTAACATTTACTTTACCTTTTGTTTATGTACAATTTATTAAAGGCAAACGTCAATGTCTCAGAAAAGCATGCGAAACACTATCATATGGTTTTTGGCTCCTTGTATCCCAAGTTCAGCCACTCAATTTTAGAGTGAATGCGTCTTTAAATCAATGAATTTTACACGGTCAGATCAGTTGGAGTAGGGTATAACCATGAAACATTTGAAATAATTACACAAACAGCAGTGAACGGCCGTGATCAAAGATGGCAGTCAAAGGGGAAGTCATAATGCTGCTCTGTGGATATTTGAGATGATTTAACATTACCATTTCTTTATTTGCTATAGCTACAGCTACTGGCATCAGATTGTATAAATGTGATTGTTGCTGAACCATTATAATACAAAAGGCCTTGTCTGAGGAATCAAACCACTGTTAAAATAATACAATTAAATACAACACAATTAAAATTGTTTATTGTCCTGAAAAAGAAAAACTCACTGTCTCTCAATGTTGAATTAAATGCGTTAATGTTTTTTTTTATTTTACATACTAAAAAAACAACTGCCAACTTGTTTTTATTGGACTATCTTATGTGAATGTTTCCCTGCAGCCATTTCAGTAGCTGCCCACTGCCATCTAGCCCATAATGTGTGTCCTACTATATGAAGTGGTGCATCTGTCCTATAGTTTATGCATGCATGGCTATATGCTGATTAATGTGAATTTTAATGTGCCATACCCCCTACACACACAAACACCTCCTACCCCATGTTTGTGTGGCCCCTGATTAAACCATGTGGCTGTGCAGGATGAGTCAGTGAATCGGTCAGTTAGCCAGCCCCTCTTGGCTCATCCTGAAGCCCATTTGGTTACAGTGGATGCCTGGCCATTTAACTGGCCAATGCTGCCGCGGCGCCAGAGCACAGACGGCTCCTGCTGAGTGCCCGCTCTTAGCTCATCAGTGGCAGCAGGCTCACGTCAGCCATCACTCCTGTACTCACTCTTATAGCAACCCTACTTCCAGCCAGCAGTGATTGCATTATGCTGGGTTTAGATTATCGGTTATTGCCTATTTATATGGAGATGCAGACCTGGGCCAGATAGGGTGCGCAGTGAATAAGTCAGTCTGGAGAGCGTACAAATGATCATTTGGCAGGAGCCCCAGAACCACCTACGGTTCCAGTTCCTATTTATTTGCAGATATTGGAATTGGCTGTATTGCATTTTGTTTCTCCCATTCAAATTATTGTTATTAACCTGCAAAAGCTATTTATGAAAATTTCAATGATGAAGAACCATTTTCCCTTGAAGCTTGAGCATTTTTCTTTGCAGTTTTCTTTCTGTACACAATATCCTATTTGTCCTACATGTGTTTAACATATAAGGTATAAGTCTGTACCTAAAATAAAGAAAGGTAAAAGTACATCAGCACAATATTCCCTGAAATTAAATGAGTCCCTTAAAAAACATTATGTGCCATGTGTGGTTTATCCTTCAAATAGGCCATCAGAGACATGATCTGCCCTGCTGCTACCCCCTTTTCTGTTTGGTTGGAGTGGCCATCTACAGACTTTGGTCAGTTTTCCAACATTGTGTCCACAGTATCAGTTTCCTATCCTTTTCAGACAGTAGAGGGTAGTTAGTGGTCCAGATATTGACCCTCTGTATAGATCTGTGTGTTGGAAAATGGCAAAGCACCAGGCCTGATCAGATAAAGCTCTGTGTGACTTCCTAGTCTGATAGATTATAGGGGAAATAATTAGGGCTGCAAAGGACAGAGCGTAAGAGTGCATGATAGGGATTAGAGTAATACCAATACATCCTTTAGCTCACATATCAGGCCGATATGGGCTTTAAAAGGTCTGGGAAACTGATATATTGTATGTTAACACATATTTGCATTCACACTTAGCCACTTTAAGGCTTAATCCAGAATTTCCCCTACCTTTAAATAGGTGTTCATTAGTCATTAGTATGAACTTTAATAGTGAGTTTTAGAGTCACATGGTCTAAATACTACTTTAAAAGTTCCTCCATCTCGACAAGAATAAAAGAGTAAAAAAATGAATAAAATAATACCTATTGGGAACCTCAGTGTAATAGTATTGGTATTAACCTTCAAATACCCATATCGGTCAAACCCTACTAGGCGCAATGGCAATTAATTACATCCATTTCCTCATCAAACAACCTTCACACTTCCCCACCTTGAATCAATAAAGTTAGTAAGCTGTTTATCTTTATCTGTTAATAATCTGTGCTGGTAATTAGGTGTTAGTCATCAAAAGGCAGGTGGTTATAATTAAATCAGTGCAACATGGCACTGCGCCATAAGAAGTAGGAAATGCATGAAACATCTCAAGCATGTGGTAAATCCTCAACCTCAAGGTAATCAAAGTAGAAAGTGATGTACCAGAGATGCATGTCAGTCTCAGTGTCCCATTTACTGACAGTCAAGCAACACATGCTTTGTCTCTTAATGGTATCACCCTACTAGGCTTCTCTGTTTACATCAAGACTGATCACAGGAGTAAAAGAGCAGTATGTGGATATTGTTTTAGGTGGTTTTTCCCTTTGAATGCATGCAAATGAAATGGTGCGAGAGCTGAATGATGCATGGGCAAAGATGTAAGTGCTGATGGTTCAAAGCGTCCTCCCCTTTGCGTGTGCATCTCCCGCCGCTGATAGAGGCGCTAATTTAAGAAATGTTCCTGTGGGTTGTTTCAGAGGGTAGGAACAAATGATCTATGTGGCCGTATGGGTTGGAGGATGTGTCAGATGGTTAGTACATAACATCTTTGGTTGGTTTACAAACCACAGGGAACATTTGGGCTTGAATAAATATATGAATGAGTCTATTCTCGCTCTATTCTCAGAGCTAAGCAGCCCCTAATTCTTTCAAGGGATATATATTTAATGGTTATGTGTCTGTGGGGCCAACAGCAACAACAGTGAAATATTTTAAAACTCCTAATGTGTGCATATGTTGCTGTTGCTATTCTTGTTACCTCAAATAACTTGCACCGGGCCAGATGCAGCAGAAGAACAAATAAAAGAGGTACAGACGTAGCAGTAAAGTCTTTCATGGGCCCCAAAACATGAAAAAAAAGAAAAAGAAAAACAAAGAAACAGTCCCTCGCTTTGACTCATCTCCCAAATTTAGTGTCTAGTTTGGATAGTGAGGCTATGTTGGCAATATTATGTTTGTTCTTCTGGAGTGTCATGGGAGTCTGAGATGAGAAGTCTGGAAGAAAGCTTTCAACAAGATGTCTTACACACAGTAAATCCCTCATGTGGATTGTAAGAAAATTGAATCAGGGCCCACATTTATGGGTTAGGTCTATTGAAATATTTCTAAAGGCATTACTTTTTTTTTCTGGCAGTAATTAAAATGAAAACAGGTCATAGTTGCAGGTCTCTCAGGGTTGAGGTGGAGAGGTATTTAAGAGATCTATGGATTTTAATGGGATCCGTCAGATCCACTCTTGGTTGTTGATCTAAGCAATAATAGAACCGCCTTTTTCACAGAGGTAGAATAATCATTCCTGTAAGCAGAAATTACTTTTTTTGTCAGTTATATAAAGAGAGCCTTGTAGTTTTTAGTCAAAAATGAGGCTTTGTGCTTTAAAATGATATGCAAAATCACCTAAGGTTGATTGAAGTGAGGACCCTTTAGACTCAGCTGACAAAAAAATGTGGAGTAAGCATATTACATGATGATTGAGTCTACATGGTTCTCATTGTCGCCTGACTCACTGATTTCATTATTTTGTGGTTGGTTCTCACTCCAACAAACCCTTGGCAGTTTTGCAGAGTGAACTTTTAAATACATGGGGAAAGTTTTCAAACTGTGTGTTCATTCAGGCCTTTGCAATGAGAACAAAATCTGCTCTCATAACTTTCATACCACTGATGAAATAGATTTAGAAAGAATCCATGGATTGCTCCCATGACGGTACAAACTGTTCCTTGGAGACTTGCAATGTTTTTGTTGTAGTCGTCATCATAACCATGAAAACATATTTCAGCCACTGGACTCTGTACAATGATACCACACTACAGTATTACAAGTGTAAATAAGTGAAAGTATGGAAGGTTTTCTGGGGTTCAGATCTAAAGCTGTTTTTCACAAAAGATAAGTGAGAGAGACATTTCCAGTAGACTCACTTATGAAATTAAAAAAAAAAATGTTCTATTATATATTTGTATATTATATTAATATTTTTTAGAAATATTTGCATAATAATCCCATTATAGTGCAGACCTTTAACAGAATTAATTAATGAATTTATTTATTATTATTTGTCTGCTTCAGGAGTAAAACTCTTTAAAAGAAAAATCGCAAGGAAAATGTTTGAATGAATGATTGATGGTGTGAACAAACTGCTTTATTTAGTGAAATTTGCATTTCATTGTATGAAGTGGCAGTGTTTCTGATTCTTTCTGACTGGCTCTAATGGAAAGAAAATGACTTGTGAGCAGATCAGGCCTGGTCTAATTTCCCACTGTCACAAGGCTTTATGAAACAAAAGGTGACCTTCAGCTTCCTGCACTGCCATCTCTCTTTGTGTTCTTAATTTTTTCCCCACTCCAGATAACCAGTCATTTGATGGATGCAAAACACACACTGCTTTGACCAGCCTCATTCCTTTGGCTTATATGGAAGAAAGGACTGGTAAAATACAGACCTGCCCGTCTTGCACAGTCACAGAGGTCATCAACACAATTTCCTTTGCCTGAAACAAATTAAAAAGTCATAAGTGGTGTGCCCCTCGCAAGAATGTCAGTTTAAAATATACCAGCTTTAATTAGAAACGCCCAGCATAGAAATTTCAGTTTATAGTTGTTTTTCTTGCAATCTTTCAATTGGAATAAGCCATTATGCACCCCAACAATGAAAATTCTGCTTGCCTGCTGATCTTTTATCAAAAACAATAGATTATAATTTGGCAAAAAGAAAAAGAAAAAAAATAAGTAGACGTTCCTTTATTGAAGATGCTTTTGTCTCCTGAGAAACAAAGAGTATTCACAGAGTATTTTCAGGCAGCGATTCATTCACTGTGGCTTTGAAATGCACAACTTGTGATCTCATGTTCCTCAACTTTGGTCTCAAACAAACTGCTAGTTCAGCTTGTTTTTAAATCCTTTGTGTAATATGACATCTGAAAGTATTTTTAAGTGATGCAAATGCAGTGGTTGTGGCATTTAAAGAAACATAAAACACTGCAAATGTATATGTGAAAGTTGATATCAAATCACTTGATGATACAGAGTAGAAAAACATGGGTCTGCTAACCTTGAGCTTCCCCTTGGGGACAGATTACCCAAAATGTAAAAGCCAATCTGGAAGCTAATTATAACATGTAACCTGCTCTTGCATGCCATGAAAATGGGGGACGGTCATCAGAGACCACACAACCTTCTAAAAAAACATGTATTAGAGACACTTTAATTAAGGTAAATGTGATGGGAAATTCATCAATCTCTTAAAAAGCACCTAACTTTGATTAATTAGCGCACTCCTACCTTTAACCATAATTGGATTGTTATAAGCCAGTGGGGAAATGTTTGCTACATTACTTACTGGGAATTACACACACTAACAAACTGCTGGGGTGCTATGGGAGTTTTTACTATTCTGTGTCATAGATCATGTTAGCACCTTGATTAGTAATCTAAAAATTTGTGAAACGTTGGTGGAGGAAAACCAGATGGAGTAGCAGGGAAAGTGAAGCGAATCCCTTTGTGCTGCATTTATTTATGAACACCAATTAAATATCAGCATCAGTAATCAGCTAAGCTGGAAGAAAGCCAAGGATGCAGCTTATTCCTCAACACTGAGCAGAGGTTGACAACTCATCAACGTGTGCGCACAAGGCTGCACGCGCAGGTTTGTGCACAGCACTGTGGAATTTTTTATGTATGTAAATGCATGTTTATGTAGCTATGGGGTTTTGAGGATTATTTTATAGTCACTGCATCTGAACTCAGATTTTTCACATTTGATGTTGAATTGATATTGCTATACTGACTTTTGCTAATGTTACAAACCTGTGCAGAGTGCCTAAAAGCTTTAATATAAATTTTGTTGTGACATAAGTTGTGATTTTTTTTTCTTTTTTTCTTTTATTTATATTTCAGTTTTATTTATTTATTTTTTTTAATATATA
>OMLF01010628.1:45813-57005 GCA_900302615.1 Holocentrus rufus
TTTTTTTTGTTTGTGTTTTTTTTTTTTTTTTTTTTTTTCTACCTCAGCAGGTGTTCGTCACTCATCGAAAACTCTCAGTCTCAGCGTGAAGGGTTTACGGCTTCATGTTCACAGACGGGCCTGAGCCACCCCAATCATGTCCAACATGTTTGATATTTACGACCCGGCTTCTGAACAGGTCCTGAAGTGTGTGGGGATTACTGATTCATTCCAAGAGTGGAGACTGCCAATAGCCAATGAAAGCCAAGCTTGCAGTAAGGTGAGGCAGACGTGCTATATCCCTGCATGTGTTAGATTATAAAAAACGATACTAATTAATTCTAATCACTCCTGCCCTGCAATGACTGTAAATTACTAGTCTAAGTACTGTTCAACTTGTAATTTAATTTTGTCTAATGAACCCTCAGCTTCAGCTCAACTGAAAAGCTACGGTGCAGCCCAAATATATATATATATATATATACACACATTTCTTAGGACATGATGTGCATATATATATATATATATATATATATACATGCATGTATATATTTTTTTATTTCTTTTCCTTTATTAGAGGGTATTTATGCATGTTGCATGAATGTGCAATTTGATTCATGCAGACTCGTAGAACTTTCCGTGAGATTCGAGGTCCTGGCATCAGTGATGTTTCAGAAGTTGAGCGGATAATCTCAGTTGTATTGTTAAGTGTGTCAGTAAAACCTGTTGTTGTGCGTCCAATGCAATTCATTTTCAAAATCGTTTAGAGTTTTCAAGTCCCGCAGTGTCCCCAGGCTATACATCCAATATAGAGTCCCAATCCAAACAACTCACCCCTGACTTCCCTGTGGTGGGAGACAAACGAAATGACAGTTTCCTTACAGGATCGATACAATATCAAATTATCTTTTACCTGAGACCAGCGAAAACTGGACAAGAGCCAGGCTTGTGAAATCTCAGGTCAATTAGAACAATCACCCTCCATCTCTGCATGCTGTGATGACTTTGCCATCGAAAAAGGTCATTTGTCATATTCTTGTCCCTTCAGATGACTGACATTTTCAAATCCTGAGCTTTGGTGTGTTACTACACAGACTGTGAGGCGTAAATGAAATTAGACTCTTCAGTTCTTCAGTCATTCACTGTAAAGTGGGAGAGAGACAAAGAGACCTGCACTGCTCAGTCGCTGTAAATATGTGAACCAGTTTGGTAAGTCAGGCAGACACAGTCGATCTACACAGTGGGTGTATGCATGCACGTACACACAGCACACACACACACACACACACACACAAACATGCACAAGTGAACACAAACATGCACCCACATGCGCATGAACAAACAGGTCCACACACACAAACACACACACACATGCACACACAGAGAGAGAAAAGCAGTTGTGGCTAAGCCGTTCTTATTTCACACCTGACCTGTGTTTAGATGGATGGCCAGCAGGCTGCCAGCGGAGGAACCGCTTCGCTTGTTTGAATTCTACTCTGTTTCCTCCTCTCCTTTGGCTGCAAACGTCACTTTGAGGGATGGTGAGGAGGTGGAAGAAGAGGGATGCAAAGGAAGAGTCAGGGAAGCTGGAGAACGTGTGGGAGGACAATGACGATGGAGAGAACGAGGAAGAGGAGAGACAGAGGGGGAAAAAAAAGGGAAGAAGCAACCCTGAGGTTTCGGGGAGGTTAAAGGAACGCTGCAGTGCGAGGGAAGTGATGAAGCTGATGTCAAACAAGGGAGCAAGGTGTGAGGGCATTCATCAGCTTGTAAAATGCACAGGAAGGGAGGACACTCATCACTCCTGAATCACTCCCGAATGCAGGACGAGAAAATGTTTCAGCTGGAAATTTGTCGAGGGGAAAAAAAAAAAAAATCATTAGCCGACTGTCCAAAGCAATCACAACAGAATCTTGTTTTTCTCCATTTCCTTTGTCTTTCACAAACAAGGAAATGTGGGAAATGAGATTTTAATGGTTTGACAGTCATCACAATAGAATGCCATGCATGTCTTTAGCAATGACAGGTTGTCTCAAATGTGTTGATGGTGTATTGGCTTTCATTGTGTATCGTGTTGATAATGAAGGATGACAGAGTTATTGACAATGAAGTTGCCAATCATTGTTAACTCTCATTGTTTGAGTTCTTGCTTTTCTGTTAACTTTGCCCGTCTGTTTAAGCTACCTACTGTTTTTCTGCCTCTATAGTGCCTTCCAGGGATGCTCATTGATTTGTTTACTTCCCTTGCACAAAGTTGAATTCGTTAACCCATGTAGGAGTGTGCTCCTGTGTAGGAGTGGGCTTGTTTATCTGTATGCATGTGTGTTTTTATCATATGCATGCTGCAGTGTGCAAGTGTGTGTATTACAGCATGCCTGTGCTTTGTGTACACGGACATCGCAAAGGCTGATTAATGTGTGTAACATCTGCGTCAACCTCCTGTGCAGCCCTCTTGTTCCTTATCAGTCTGTTATAGTTGCTGAACCACCAGTAAGACTTGTTATTTATAGCCCTTTTCTGTGTTACATCCACCAACATTATAAAGATATCCTGTTCCTATCATGCTATCATTCGGAGGTCAAGCCTCTTACATAGGCCTCGCTCTGGGCTAGAGGAGTGAATGCTGCTCTCACGTGTTTGTTTTCAGGCTTACTGTTGCAGAGCACATTATAGTTTCTCCCCTTCCTTCTTTAAATACACTGAAATGAAAAATGATATTTCCCCCCTTGCTACAGTAGCTTATTCTCCATATCAAAATACCTATTCAAAAGTAAAAGCAAAGAAACTGTAGACTTTAATTTCCATGTATTTTGGAGTCAAAGTCTATAGTGCTTTCTTCACGGTGTGCCTTATTTAAAAATTCCAACCAATAACAACATCAGAGATTTTTATGCAACCCCTTCATGGACCTTTCCCATTATATGAAACTCACAACATCAAAATGACATGGATAACAATATGGCACAGCAATATATTTTAATTTTTGACCTTAAACTAGGTACAAACATTCTTCTTCTTCATCCTCTCAAGAGTCTCTGCAAGTGGCTTCCTGCTCCTTTAAAGGGAGTGATGAGGGTGCTGGAGGAGGTGAGTGCTCTTCTGTGCAGACAGGCATTCAGTCCCCCTATTTGTTATGATCCAATCCTGATACAATCGGCATAATATGTCAAATTAGGGAAGTAAGACACTATCACAGAGTCTTTTCCTTGTGACTTTAACCTGTTACAGCAAAGTTATGGGACATTGATGGAACACTTGGGGGTTCAGTGCCTTGCTGACAGGCATTTCAGTTTAAGTTCACGAGGAAGGAAAGTGTTTTGATTCAGTTCACCGACCATAGATTCTGCACTTGGTCTCAGAATTTGATCTGGTGCTTGTCTCCTCATGAGGCCACTTCACTGAGCCTCAGGCAACCACCGTCCCCAACATCTCCGCTCTTAATACCTATGCGACTGCTGTCCATTCTTCAAAACTCAAGTCAAGCCCTTCAATATTGATAAAAAAAAGGTTTATCAAGCATCACAGAGAATCTGGAATTGACCAACCTGTGGGCGTGTTCTTGGGAATTGAGATTGGTCTCTACAGTGGTTGACAGAGGCATAGCAGTTCTTGAAAACACATTAAAACTAGCCAGAGTGGCGAAAGAAACTCAATCTATACCACAAATACAGCAGGGACAGACCTCTGGCTTTGACGCTAATAAGAAGCTAAGGAAGTAATTTCGGGGTGGGTCCCACGAGAAGCGCAAAAGTCATTTTGACCCGTTTACAGCTTCAGGGCTCACGTTCAGCATCAGAGCCCAGAAGTGTTCTGAGGGAGTAATTATTCTTCAGGCTGCTCCTCAGCGAAGCAACACGACATGCCAAAAGGCATTTTGCAAGCCACACACAACAAGCTGATTGTCTCAGAAGGTGTTCGATCCTTAATATTATAGCTGAAATGTTGAATTAGAGGGGAGAGCAAGGTGTGACATGCTCCAGTGACCCTGAGTTCAGTGTGCACACCAGTGCATCAGTTGTTGTTAGTGCAAGGATTCTCTCTCTTTCCCACAACATATTTATATTCATAGTTTCTCTCACTTGCTCATTCTCTCTCTCTTTTCCTTTCTCTCTGAATTTCTATTTTCTCTTTCATCAGTCTCTCATTCTCTATCTCTCTATATCTTGTTCTACACGCCATAAACAAAGTCATTTTTGTCATCTTTCACACTTTATTTCTCTTTCAGAATCAGCCGCTTTGTGCCAGAGTGGAACACCGAGGCCTCAGCTTGGAAATGAATTTTACTAAGCAGCGTGAGTACGACTGGCGTTTCTTATGTACATTTGGATCACATAGCACTTCGGGGCAAAGTTGCAAATTGCACATTTCAGGTTGGATTATCTGGTGTGCACAGCTAATGTTTAGCTACTCTAGCACATAGCTGCTTTTGCTTTTATTTATTTTTGTTGCCCAAGGCAATGCTTTAGCCTAGGAGAGTTGACACTAATTCAAAAGTGTTTTCAGTATAAATTAAAGTCCACTGGCATGACTTTAATGTTTAAACAGTGGCATGTAGAAATGTGGTCAGGGTTTCTTTGTACTACTCTACTAATATTCATTTTCAACTGGTAGAGTTTGTCATTTTTATTCATGTCCCTCTCAAACTGCATTTTTATCTTGGTTTAATTAGTATGTACATTGTAATTGGTATGCACAGCATATGTCTCTGCATCAATGTCACAACGACAAATTATTCTACATTTATCATGCTTGTCAAGGTTATTCTCACTAATTTCTTGGCTATTCTCTTTCTCATTTTCTCTGACTCCAGTAAAAGATATTGAGAATGTGTTCATATCTATTAACCACTGACACACTAAGTCCACTGATGATTGTTTGTAGTTTGTGTGTTGTGTTGTGCAGAGGCCACTGGTAAAGGAGAGCTTTCCAACTGGCTCTTCAGAAGCAAATCAGGGCACAAGAGAAACAGAAATCAGGCTGTACTATGGTAACTGAGCTAGTTGAGTTTAACAAACCTGTTTTTCCACAAGCAAAAGACCAAGTGCCAGCTACAACTTCTTATCAGACATATTCTTCATTCATACGATGAAACCAGTTGAACAGATTCAGAGTGGCATGCAAATTAAGGGCTAATACTAATTTGTTTATATTCCCTGGTCCTGAGGCTTCCGGTTTGCTTTTTGGAATTAGAATGAAGACTCCTGGCCCTTTCTGGCATGAGGTAATTTTTCTCATGCAGGCACAGAAAGTGTGTGGTGGTCCTGTTTCATGTAGACTTTCCTGAAACTGACGCTGGATCCCCACAAGTTGACATTCAAGTCACTCTGTACTGTTTGTCCCTTGTGTTCAATGGAGGCCTAATCTCCAGATTAGGTAGACACTCAGGGAGAGGTTTGTTTTTGTTTTGCAGTGATGCTCATTCAACTCACTGACTTTGTGGCTCAAAACAAACTTTCTAAATCCCAGAACTGAGGATTCTTCATTTACTCTGTAACTGTATAGCATGTGCACATGAAGCTGCATGTGCATGGATCTGCAAGCAGCAATGAATCCAACATAATCAATAAATACCCAGCAGGTACCTGGAGAGCATCTGCCCTTTTGCCCAACACTGCACACAACATTTCTTTAATTTTATCATGCAAAAAAACAAATAAAAAAATAAAAAAATAAACTATCTTCTTGTACCCTAAGCATACAGAAACATCCAGCCACACAGTGATGTAATCCAGAGAGTCACATGTGTATGCCTGACATACACTGACAAATGTGTGTCTCGCTCATTCTCTCACAGTCAGACAGGCACACAAAAGACAACCAGACAACCATGTGAAAGCTCCGGGCAACATGTGCAGATGGCCATCTGGGGTTTATTATTTTTCTTGGTTTTCTGAAAGTTCGAAAAGAAAACCATAGCCTGTGGTTTGTTGCACACTACTTTCTGACCTTATGCTTACAGCCTTAAACTTATGCTGTTCTTTGTATAAGAGGAGCAAATATGAGCAAGTTGAGAAGATGGCTTCTCTGTATTAGAAATACTAATAAACAAAATGTCTGAAATGTTGTCATATGTTGTGCAAAATGGAGTAATAACATTATTTAAAATGTAAAATGTGGTTAAAAAACAAAAAAAAACAAGACTTATTGGATTAAGAGTTGATTCATCACCTTTCAAGTATTCATGCGTCCACATATGGAGAGGGAGAAGCATATATTATGTACAAATTGATGGAAATTTCAAATAATCTGCAAGATGTGGACCCCATGCAACAATGCAAACAGTGGACAAAAGAGTCCTCTGACATGTTCCATCATATCATCCAGTCAATGAACACCAGTCTAACAAATGGCCACAGGCTACGCTGGCAGGCATTTAACAACAAGCTCCTCCCTGACCCTGGCCTGAACAATTAACCCTCCACTCACACGTACAATGTGACTCTATATCTCTCTATAAATCCAGCAATTTACAAAGCTGTTCATTTATAATTCATTCATTCATTTGTTCACTCATTCATCCATTCATTAAAGGTCAGTCAACAGTTTTAAAGTATAAACTGTAAATAAACTGATAAACCCCAAAGTAAATAGCTCTGCATCCCATTTACTACAACTCCAGTCAGTAAAGCGTTATAACAACCGTTGGGTTCAATACGAAAAATACAAATTTTGGAAAGGCTCCATCCCCCATATTAATCTTCTAAAGATAGCAGCATCCAATTTGGTCTCAGCTTCCGTCACATATCTTCTTTGATCCTCGTGAACAAAGAATCAGAAATTAGCATTGACTGCTTACAGCACATGGGACTGTGTTGCTTGGTCACAGGCGTGGGAAGCATATTGGTTCAATTGGGGGCCCAATACCTTCACAACGCACAGACTGGCTCGTCATCACATTTAATCATGCCTTGCTAATTGACTGAGTTCTTCCTTCCATAAACCAAGAGAACTCTGAGGGCCATATGGCGGAATCTAATAGAGTTGGACGAGTGACGAAAAAGCATCATTTAGTTCAGAAGGCTGTGTCCATTCTATTACAGATGATAGTGCATATGGAGGATGCATAGATGATCATTTGTTGTAGGGCTTGGTCTGCCATATGGGTTTTCTGAAAGCTGTATAAAAAAAAATGGAAGACACAATCAGATTAATAATATGGACAGAAGTGGTATGGTTGCACCATGTACAGCACTGAGGGCAACCCCCCCTTTCAAGTCCATGCCTGAGGATGTGCATCCATTTATGGGCATAAGTTATTATTTTTAGCTTGCCATTCATATGTCTAATCTTCCTAGTGTAAATGGATGCAATTGGAAAGATTGTGCAAGTATTATTTGCAAATATTTCTTGGTGTTTGTTTTGAAGTGCTTGGAATACCAGATGGGTGGGTGGGATTTAGCACATCAAAACAATTCAATTGTCAGAGAAAAGCATTCTCAATTGACTTTCAGCAAGTTTCCCTTTGATTTTCTCAACTTTCTGCCGCTCGAATTATCCTGTGTGTCAGCGTCTCTGATCCTTTCTGCAAAAGTTTTGTGTGCCAGAATTTCGGGCAGGAAGTTTTTTGTCACAATCATTGAACAAATTACCATGGAGTTCGGGCCAAATTACATAGTTTGACAATTTTTTTTGTACATTCATTTCCTAATAGCAGCCAAACCAGTTCAATTGGGTTGGTTTATAGCAGGTTTGGGTATCTCAATCCCCTGAAGCTGTCTACCATTTGTGGTAAAAACTGTTTTGCATAAAATACAAAATG
The DNA here is from genome assembly GCA_900302615.1 of Holocentrus rufus. Classification (NCBI taxonomy): domain Eukaryota; kingdom Metazoa; phylum Chordata; class Actinopteri; order Holocentriformes; family Holocentridae; genus Holocentrus; species Holocentrus rufus. The sequence goes on from OMLF01010628.1 coordinate 53,552, forward strand.
GTGGATAGTGAATATGGGAGGACTCATTCCCAAGCTGGAGATGTACGAGGGCTGGAGTTGTGTACAAAGTTTGCCATCAACAGGATTGCAAAAAGTTAAAGAGGCTGCAGCTTCTTGCAACCCTGAGTGGGTTTGGCAAATGGATGGATTGAAAAATGGATGCAGTTATGAAATCTAAATATGTGCATTATAGCTCCACCATCTGGCTGATAGGCCGTCTTGCCTTTGCAACGAGGGGGTCACAGGAGCCCACCTGCCAAATGGGGTTTGTCTGGGACCTACAGTATGTTTTTTATGAGCTGCAAGACATTTTTAGCAGAGAACAAAAAGAAGACAAACTCCAGCAAAATACAGTTGAGTTCAGAGCTGTTGTTATGGATCCGGCGCTGTGTGTTGGGACCCCTGATAAAATACATTATTGATCCCAAAAGGAACATTTTGTTTTTACTGCTTTCAGTTATGACACCTGTGGAGCTGGCAGGGCTGGCATGGAGCTCTTCCCAAGGACACTTATGTGCAGAGGATGCTTACCGGTGTTTCAGCTGACCACACGACTACGCTGATAAATATTTTCCTGTGTAAACAAAAAAAAAAACCAGCCTTCATGTGGACGGGTCTCATAATTCTCATATATGCGGGGGAGGGGGGGGTTTCTAAATGGAGAAAATGAGAGGGTGATACAAATCTGATGACGGTGTAGTTCTCGCCTGTCCGTTCCTTTTATCAGTCCTGACAATCTATGATTATAAAAGAGTCTGGTGTATGCACATTCACACAAAAAGAGACAAACACACACACACGCACACACACACACACACACGCAGATAATTTCACCTGAACAAACACCATTGGAGTTTTTTTTTTATCCAATAAAAGTCTACAACAGCAACTTTATCTCAGTTCTGCTGTGTTTCCTTGTTGATGCCCTTTTTTCTCTGACAGGCGTAATGAGATTAGAAGGCAGCCGGAACCAGGGGAGACATGTAACGCCTTTAAATGAGATGGAATGAAACTCCTCTAAAGTATTCATCAGCTGAGACTGTGTTAAGTGCAAACACGTGCGCACACACACATACACACACTCAAAATGTAAGTGCCCTGTCCTTGCCTCCCTCCCTCAGCACTCCACAAACGGAGGCAGCCATGTCTGAGTGTGTACTGGGAGACATTAGATTGCGTGCTACTTTGACTTTGCAAGATGAGTGATGCCCTAAAGAGGTTTACCCCACTTGTTAGATGGAAGACATAAGCAGTAATCTATGCCATGATTTCAGCTTCCGCTCTCTAGGTATCTGTTGCTTTCGCTCTCCTTCAGCATAAAAGTAGGTACAAATACCATACACACGGCTGTTAGCTGCAGCTGCAGTAGTCTCTCTCTCTCTCTCTCTCTCTCTCTGCCCATGTAACGTTAGATAGAAGCTATGAGAACTCGACATGGAGCTGACTTAAAAAAAAGTAAATAAATAAAATAAAAATCCTGAATCCAAATAATAAAGAGCAAGAAATATCTGTTTCCATTGCATTATTTGTTCTCTATGCAGTATTCAGATTTCGATACATCCCTAGTGTGTATGAATCTAATCTGAATAGTGCAAGCGTATCTAATTTAAAGGGAACAAAATTGGCCTGAGATTTCAAACTAATTGATTGTTATAGTTTAGTTTTACCATGGACAGACATGCACAATTGGTTTTGCTTTATATGTCTGGCTAAGAGGCTGTAGGATTTTCATTGGGTCCCTGGTGAGCTGTGCATCCTGAAATGCCTGTGGTTGTAACCTTTATATGGCCTTTATTGGCCTATAAGCTCCTGCTTTCAGTCTCTTTCAGTGCAGATGCCTTGGAATACTGATTTATTTATTTACTTATTTGTTTGCACTTCATATCTCTCTAGAATTAAAACTGCTTATGCGTGCATTTAGCTAGCATGCAGAAGATTTGGCAACACTGTATTTGGACTGCTGGATATTAATATTCAACTTAGTATCAGCTAGTTATCAGCTGAGTTTCACTACTGAGTCAAGGTGGACCAACATACAGTGAATACTCAACTTATAGACTATCAGTTGACTTTTGAAAGTGCGCAATGAAAAATTTTTGAGGATCTACTGATGTGAGGAACCTTCAGAGTCAAAACAACAGCAGATAAAAACATGTATTTTAGCATCTATTTTATCAGTCAGTCGGTCAAACAATGAGAACCATGCGACCTCAAACATCAAATTACATTCTTATTCCATGTTTTTTTCTCAGCTGAGTCTAAAGAGTCCTCATTGTGTGTGTTATGTGTAGTGTACCTTTAACTTAGTATGAAATTTGTATCAATTAGGGGGCTAGTTTGATGCATAGTTGATAAAAAGTTGGTACAAAGTTGATACAAAATGTAAAATAGGACAAGAAAAAGAGTTATTCTGCCCAAAAAACTGTCCCACTGCTCTCTATAATATTTCAGGTGCAAGAGTGCGTTTGTGTGAGACTGTACCAGAACCACCTCCACCCATTTTGCCATTCTTCTCAACTGAATAAAGTAGCTCTTTATTGCGACATGCAGGGAAAGAATTACTGTGCTTCCTCCAAATGGCACATAATGTATAACTCTCACTCAGTACAATTATTTGGGAACTCACCTCTTAAATCAATCAAAGCTGGCAGTGACCTGGTCTCTAGAGGTCAGCAGTACAATGATAAATGATCCTGAAGGGCAGCTATGAATTTAAGTGCTAACCATTATTCATGGTAATTCAAGTTTCCTTCTTTTTCCTCAAGCTTCGTACTGAGACTATTACTCCGTCTAAAAGTGTCCGTTGTGAAAACAGGTCTTCGTACTGAGATGAAAGATTTGTCGGTCCGAGCGGCATAAAAGGCGAAACGGCATTCATTAAAATAAAATAAATAAATAAAGGCATTTTAAAAAATCTGTTTATTCTCAAACCTATTTGCCATTTATAATGCTTAATTAATAATCACTTGCACAAACAGAATGGATCATGCTGCAGAGAACAAATGGACGACTGAACCCACACGAGGTCCGTCCCGTTCGCTCGCTGTCGATAAACGGCGAGGCCCAGACAAACTCGTGTATTCAACACTTGTGGGGCAACTGTGAATGGGAGGCTAATGATTGAAAGGGTCAATAACATTGAGTGAAGGAGAGAGGGAGTGACTGAGTGAGAGAACGAGTGAGGGAGGATGACAGAGAGGAAGAGTGATGGAGAGCAAGGGATTTGTGAGAGGAATAGAATGATCACTGCGGAGCACTGGTGTGTGTGTGTGTGTGTGTGTGTGTGTGTGTGTGGGGTAGATGTTCGCCTACAGGTGTGCATTCTGGCCAACAGAGGCCTTTCAGGTGAGATAATGGCTGTGTCCCCGTTCAGTTGCCGTAGAGGGTTTGATCTTCAGAGGAGCGAAGGCCGGACCTTCTTAGCTAGCTAACAGACATCGTAGAGGGTTTCCTC
>OMLF01010631.1:0-12202 GCA_900302615.1 Holocentrus rufus
GGGGCAAGTTAGGCCTGGAAACTTGCCAGGCTTGCAATACACTGGGGGAAACCCTGTAATCATAGCATGGCTAATTACATCATCTGATGATTCCATGATTCTCTCAAAAAAAAGTTTCCTCCTGTTTTTCTTGGCAAGTGAAGATTGAAAAAAACCCAGAACTGTATTTTTCAAGCAGCATACAAGACAAAGACAAATCATAGAGAAGTGAGAAGTTTTGTACTGCTGGGACAGAATAAACTTAACCAGACAAGATTTGTGTTCTAAGTACAAAAAATTTGCTGTGTGAATTTCAAAAGGAATGGCAGTATGCATACTAAAACAAGTATATATTACTATTTGGGAACAAAACACAATGTAGCTTGCTCATTAAAGGCAATTTATGTAAGCTTTTCACTATAATCTCGTCTAGAATTGGGATCTCAGTAGGTCCAAAAATATGATGGAGTGATGAATTTCTAATCTATTAATCACCTGATTTGCTCTGATGTTGCCCCCTATATTGAGCTAAATACATTTTTATGAGTAATAAATAAGTTCCTACCCTATGGCAGGAGCCCCTCCCAACACTTGCAACTGTGCATCAATTAATCAGCATTTATGCGTATAGCAAATGAGTACAGGATAACTAAAAACAAGAAAGCATTAAACTCAAGTAAAAGCTGTGCTGATACCTTCCCTCCATCTGTTCTGAATATATACAGAGAGCAGAGTTTCCTGGGGGAGAGATAACATTGTTGCCCCGAAGCTATCATAGCTTAGGGGCAATAGCTGTGTTGGCTCGATTTATGATGATTATTTGGTCTTTAATTGGCAAAAGTCTTGCTAACGGACATGATCAACATGTTTGACATGTTTGGCTATTAACACTGACCGTAGTAAACTGTATCTCATGAGCAATGGAGTGGAACCCACGGAGATCCCCAACCAATACTGAGTTTCACTGTGCACTTTGCATGTTGCACTCTGCATGAGGTTATTTTTAAGTTTGACTGAATTGTCTTTTTTCCTTTCAGCCATCGGGTATCTCCACAGCCTTTTTCATTTTCTCTATATCAGACAATTTTCAGTCAGAGAAGAGGGAATGTCACCATACTTGTTAATATTTTCTTTTCCTTATAAAACAGGGCTACAGGGCCAAACAAAGATTACACTGATAAATTGCACGGTGCATGCTATCTTCAAGATTGCAAAGAAATGGAAGTCCAAAAGATGTTATTTCTCTGCACCTTGCACTCAATTTCCTAATGCATGCTGCTTCAGTGACATCTCCTCCACATGTGAATGTACCATCCATGCTAGCAAGATTTATACTGTAGCTTCTTTTGTGGTGAATCGCTTCAAACAAACTTTTTCATCAGTCTCAAACAGCTAGCCGAAATAAGTTAGCCAATTTCTCTTTCCGACAAACATGCAGTCATCATCCACATGATGTCCGTAGCACAGAGCATACTGTTATCCAGTGGAAGAGAAACTTTTCCATTGGCCTTGGAGGTTACATATTTTTCCTTGGTACTTTGTAAATACCATATTTTGGTCTGTTAACTGTTAAAAAGATCTGAAACAAAGGCAGTAGGTTATTATGAAGCACACAAGATAAACTGCATGTTGTTCATACTGCTGCCTTCCTATAAATGACTGCAAGATCTAAATCTTTAGGGCTGTTGTTTAAGGCTATCATTTCTTCTTTGAATGTAATTAAGAAGGAGTCAGAGTGTCATAGATGCAAAGCGTGCTATAGTAAAGCAGTCTTGCAAACCATGCAGTGATTCTCAGCATCCTTTGTGCTATGCCTGCTATCAGCCACTAAGGACAGATATCATGAGTGATAAACTTTCTGGATCCACAATTTGCATCTAAAAAGAATGTGCACCAGAGCAACAGAGTCATCTAAACATTGTTTCAATTCAATGTTTGTTTGTAGAGATATGCTATCACGCCATGACCCGTCTTGCACAATATTGACAGTGTTCAATCTGTTTGCGGTTAAACATGCAAAGAGCAGTTGAGCACACACAAATCTCTCCTGGATGGGCTGTTGCAGGAAACTGCATAATCACAGTCGAATACTGAGTGCCAGAGTGCCAAAACAGCAGGGAAGCCTTCACCCAGGCTATTTCTCAATTGGAAAGACTGGACCAGGTCCGATTGCAATATTTACATCATTTGGCTCGAGAAGATTGTGTAAGATTGTGTTTTCTTCAGTTGCTGGTTTTGTTAATTTTCTGTGATCATAATTTGTCTTTTTTGCCATTAATCACCATGTTTGAATATCAATAACAATGAGATTAAATATAACGGTTCCAGAGACTTTTTTCAGACAAGGTCAGGAAACATTTTATGATGTATTAAATCAAAGCCATATATTGTAATCTATCATAGTAAAAATAAAACTCACCCATACCTTCTCTCACATGGAGTCATATAATCTATGTGTTTCTGTCAATTTTTGAAACATCTGTGCCAGTGTTTCCATTGTGAAATGACTTCAGTGCAAGCTGTGGCTTCTCATTTATTCAACCAAAAGCACAAGCAGTACCAGGGTCATCCCACGTGTGAATTTTCCTCTGGTTCTCTACAAGTAATTCACCGTGTCTAAGCAGCCAAGGGCCTCATTTGACACGACAGGCCATAAATCATAACTGTGCGGTGGAAGCGAACGAGAAACGCTCTCTTCTCCCCGAACAACTACAGAAGTGCCCCTGAGCAAGGCACCGAACTCTCTGCTGCTGCAGTAGAGGTGTTATAATAGCAGACAGTCGCGGCACTGGGAAGCTCCCAGTTGTGCGTGTGTGGATGGGTTTGACCTTTCCTTCATCTTGCTTGCTTCCTTCCAGCTATAAAAGAGCCTGCTCTTTATCAAGAGGCCTAGTTAAGTAAAAAAAAAAAAAAATCAAATGAACATCTTTTGTGTGTGAGTACTTTCCATGTTATGAGCATGAACAGGGTCTGATTTGCCACAGTCTGCTCTTCCATTGTTCTCAGTCTTTTCTAACATCCTGAGGCACTTTGTTGCGTGACTGTTGGGATTAACCCTCCCTGGGGCCATTGTTATTCAAAAAGGATGTATATATGTGATGACAGCGATAGCCTCACCTTGAAATTCAAAGTCAACCTCCCACCAAGACCCATTGTGTGCGCACTGACTGTCCCCCATGCATTTGCAGTGGGATATGCTATATATAGCCTAGCAGCTCACATCAGCTACTATTTAGTATGCTAATATATGGTAGCACCTGCCATTTTGATTCTAATCACAGTCACACTGGTTGGCTGATTACTCCAATAGCTTAAGTAATCTGGAAACACTGCCAATAGAGTTCTGTGTCACTTTTCTAGTTTGAAAAGGGAATGCATATAGATTTGAGTAATTTGTGTTGAATATTCAGCAACTGTCTTTCTGAAATATGGCCAGATTTTAGCAAAGCAATCGGATAAATCTTGTCAAACATTTACTTAATCTCTTTTATGTGCAGGCTCAAGTAGAATGTTGGAGCAAGGAAGAGAAAACGAGGAAGCAGGAGTATGAGAAAGAAAGAAAGAAAGAAAGAAAGAAAGAAAATCTTAGTCCATACTCTAGATCTGTATGGCCTTACCTGGGCCAGAGCAAAAGGAGGCAATCACAGCCAGTATACAGACGTAACTGAGGTAGGGCATCCATGAAACTTTGTCCTGAGGAGAGATAGAGAGAAAAAATTCAGCGATCATTACATGCCATGTGAAAATCATAAATTATAAATCAGGTGTCATGGAAAAAAAAAAATATAACTGAATATAAATGCAATTGGAAATGAGTTATGTGTTAAATTTCTTGTTTTCTTCTGACATCACTGCCTGCTAAAATTGATGCTGGATTATGTAGTCAACTGAAGTCTAAATAGATTGGATTTCCTTTTGTATGCATTGTGCATTGACTACATGGTGGAATATTAAGTGCTGCTGATCAGCCCAAGAAGTATTGATCTTTTAAAGGGTGCCCGAAATAAGGTTGACTGCATTTATTGTGACATTGTTACTGCAATTAGCGTTATTTGGAGGTTTTAGTGTCACCAGCAATTCCATTTTGCAGCAATGAAGTGTAATAACCTCATTTCCTCAGCACATAAATCCTGATGGTAGCCTGGCCACAACATAATGGGACTGCACTGAGCAGCGCCGATGTGTATCACGATAGCACTTATGTCTGAAATGAGGTGAGTGGAAAGATCGGCTCACCTGTAAATTGATGAACAGAGTGAGAAGAGCGAAGCACACGGCCATGGCAGAGAAACCAAAGATGAGGAGGGGCCTCCTCCCGATCCGTTCAATCACTAAACCCTGGAGAGAGAAAACAGTGTAAATCAGAACTGTTCCCAAACATTTCTGGCTCACAAAATAGACCATTACTGTGTGATGACATGATGTTTTTACAACAATGTCCAATTATTTTCACATTGCAGATGAAAGATCAAGATAAAACAATATATTTCATATATATATACTGTGTATATATATATATATATATATATATATATATGTATACACACACGCCACACAGTATATATTCATACATATATACAGCATGCGATTTGCCACCGGGGATAGTTAGGATTTCCTGGCATCTGTTTGTATGTCCCTACCTCAGGTCATTTGTTTTCCTTCCCAGTGGGGAATACGATTTATCCCGCGTTCTGGTAGCATAAAATAGGCTTTACCAAGCATTGAATTAAATACATGAAATTCTCCGAACAACATCCAAAATGACATCTATCTATCTAACTATCTATCTATATACAGTTGGTGGGAATGATCAGAGGTAGGAGGATGAACTAAGAAAGCATAAAGATGGCTGGAGAAATCGTGTAGCAATTTAATATAGCCTATTCTATCCCAACTGAGGACGGAAAATACCAGGGAATATCATCCAACATAGCTAATCCAGCTAGTTTCAGCTGGAATTTAGAACCAGCCTATTTTGACAAAGAAACAAGGCTTCTTTGTCTTCATTTCTTTGTTGGTTACTTTGCAAAATGCAGGATGGCAGGTCTGGAAAGGGGTGGAAAGGAGAGTGTTCAATGTTTTACTGTAGGGTGTGTCCTTGTTTGTGCGAGTGTGTATGCGTGAGTGACTCACAGGAGGTGTTGGACCACCTCACTACATGGAAACCTGATAAAAGATGGTAGTATGACGACAGACCACTCGCTCTTTTTTTTCCCCACTGTTGTTCCTTTCATTTATAATGGAGACGTTCCCTTTGGCAGCAGGTCATACGCTACAGCTAGTGCGCTTTAGATCTGCTGTGCCTCTAAAAGCGCTGGAATGTAGTGTGCAAATGTGCGTTATATGAGAGAGTGTCGTGTGCAACGTACCAACAGGGTCTCTGAACCCGAATCCATCTGGATTTACGGTACACAAGAACGGGGATGGGGACGGGATCTCACACCCCGTCGCTCCCTGAAGGCAAAGAGCTTTTCTCTCTGTGACACACACCACGCTGCAGCACTCAGCCGCACACATCGGCCACCGGCAAGGCTGCAGCTCATAAAGCGCTCTCAAAGTGTGAGAGAGAGAGAGAGAGCGAGAGCGAGCGCTTGCCAGTGTGTGAGTATGTGATGCAAGGTGGGGATGGAAGTGGAGTGCCTGCTTAGGAGTCCGTGCGTCATTGCAAACCCAAGAGAGAAGCAGGAAAGGAGAGAGAGAATGTGTGTATGTTTGTGTGTGTGTGTGTGTACGTTTGAAACTTTGACCCTTTCCACCACATTAATTCAGTTGCTCACTCTTGCAGCCATAAGCAGGTTTCAACTACATCATGCAATCAAACCTGCTTCCAGATCTGTGGCCTGCTTGCAACGAAACCACGGACGAAGCTGGACGAAATGACCACTGTTACACAACGCGAATAAAACGCGACCTGATATTACACTCGTTGCCAAACTCGACAGAGGCCAGCGCGGTGGCTTCTGGCCCTACTGTTGGCAGGGCTAAAAAGTCTGGTCATTATCCATCACATCAAGAAGCAGATGAGCTATCAAAGACAACAGGCCGCGGCTCCAGGCACCGAAGGCCCTTCACATGCACCCTGTTTCTGGACTATCCTTGGGAGAAGAAAGCCAGTGACAGATTAGCACACAGCCTCAAAAACATGCACTGACATTGGCACTTTGAGTGTTTTCTTTTTGGTGAAACTCAACTTGTAAACAACCTCATAGGACAAACATTGGGTAATAGTTTTTTCAACTAGTTTGCCCTTTTATTTTTCATTATTCCTGCTGTGGTGAACACACTGTGGTTGGAGATATCAGGACGTTTGGATGAAAGCATTTCTGTACAGTATATAAAAAAATCTCCACAGGTTTGAAAAATACAATATAATCCTTCACAGTAAAAAAGAAGTCTTTGTTTTTGTCAGAGTTTCTATTTTAAGGTTATTTCACAGTACCTGAGTTGACTGTTTTCATATCAGTGCACACATTACGTTACGCTCTGCTGACTGTCAATCACTTGATGCCAACAGGAAGAAATATAAATCCTCGCCAGGAAATAATCCCTTAAAACTGGCCACCTTAAAAGCTTTATTCTCATATCAATGTTTATTACCTTTGTTAGCTGGGGCTTTAATTACTTTATCTTCATGGTTTGATGTTTTTTGTCTTTTAAAACCAACAAAGAACGAAAAATGTTAAATGTTCCTGAATGTTGCATGCTTACAAAATGATTGCGAGTAATGTGGACGAGACATAGCCAGCAGAAAATGGGGCATAACTCTAATGACACCAGATTCCTTGTTTAAAAATAACTGAAGATTCTATTTGCACAGCCTCCGTCCTTCCCAGAAAGTCAGCTGTTATTACATCTGGTGATAATTTGTTTGTGTTTATACTTTCATTTGCCAAAGGGCTGCACAGGATGACGGCATGGCCCGATATGTTTGACGTAATGTGGGATGACATATGCTCCATGATTACTGTGTGATAGCCAACCATATAGTGACAACTCTGCTACCTTTAAAGGGCGACAGCACAGTAGGACAATGGAAAATGGGGGACCAAGAGGTCATTGGATTGCATTTTGCATGTGAGAGATGTCAACTTGTCTTGCTCTTGTTTCTGGACTCTATTGAAGCAGACATGTGTGACAGCGCGTATGAGAAGCTAATGAGGAATTCTCATGAGCAGAATATTTACTCCATAAATCATCATTCTTGCATGGGCTGAGGTTTCTTATTGCTTGTGGAACCAGTGTAAAATCTCTCCTATAAAAGATAATTATTTGATAAAGCTCTTTCCTTAAAGAAAATTCAATAATTCATTGGAAATGCTGCACTGAATTCATGACATACTGACCTTTATATACTGTTGTGTCACTCAGAGCCTGCACTTACAATATCGTGAACCTGATATAGACTGTTAACATTCAAGATTATAATTCGTGAGCTCTGTACTTTTGCTTTTAAAAGACACATTCTCTAAAAGAGGCGGCTGGGGTAATTTTGTTTTTGTTAAATATAACAAATTTGTTGAGCCTTGGCAACAGCCTAAACACCTGAGTGAAATCCTTTTACTACCCCCTGCCACACCCACACACACACACACACCCAGACACACACCCTTGTCAGACTTGTTAAAACTAGCAGAATTCACTAGTGGTCATGACGGTGGGAGCACATGAAGATAACATGACCTTACTTTCACTCCCAGTGCAGCCAAGACAAGCAGAGTTCCAGGAAGGAGAGTAAATTAATAATTGGTGACCCTCAGCTTGTGCCTCTGCCCTGTCACTGGGCTTTAACCCGTCCTCAACTTGATGGATATGACCTTGGGATTAGTAAATCTGACATCTAATTTCTGCTGTAATGAGCAATACATACATTGGCTGGGAATATAAAAAAATTATAGAGGCTAAAATAAAGCTTTGATTAAAGATGGAAGAGGGAAGTTGAGTAACTCCTCGCTGCACTCTGCAGGTGATGGACAGTCTGAGATGAAAGATTTCCTCGTCTAACTTCCTTTCTACTATTGTATAAGCAAATGAACTCCGCTGTCAATCAGTTTTTCTCCCTCAAAACTTTTTACTACTTCTTGCATAAACGTCACATCTCTTTTGAGCAGGTGGCTGTGTGCATTCCTTTGAGAACTCTGGATTAGTTATTAATTAGTAAGTAGCTCTTATCATGTTAGACACTGCCTAGTAAGTGACAATATACAGGTACTGCGAGTGTAGCAGCTGCTAACAAATGATGTTTCACTGCCCTTCTCTTAGATACGAATTCCATTGTCACCACAACATTACTAGAAAGGAGCAGCAGCAGCAGACAAAGGATATTCAAAGATTTAATCTCATACACCAATTATTCTTTCTCCCTTTTTTCTCCTGTCACTTTTGTGGGGATACCCGATACCGCTAATGTGTGAACCACTTAACAGTCTCATTTTCAGCACAGCGGGACATAAGCACCACCCCTCTCCTCTCTCGTTCATCTCATGGGTAATCGCAGAGGAAATCTTAATTTCCCCAGAGCGATGCCAGGAAAGTAAGTTGGTGTCTTCGGCGCGCATGTAAAGCCTGCGTACCTGAGCTGCTCCCACAACTCATTAACAGCACACTGCGCACAGCTAACAAGCCACTAATCTTCCAGAATTTCAATATTTGGAGAAAACAGCAGATTTGCAAGGGTGAGCTACTTGCAGCATATTCTAAGCGTTTTTCCAAGGACACCTCTTTCTCCATAGTGGGGCATAAAAAATCCATATGTACTGTAGCGATTATTGCCACTATGTTGGCGTGCATTAACAATGTTAAGGCATCACTAAAGGGATAAAGATAGAGCTATGGACAGATGCCCCCTGCAGTGCATTACATTAGTGATATTAAGAAGCCTACATATCACTGGATTTGGGGATTTTATTAGAAATACACTGCACCTTGAAAATGTCTGCCGCCCAAATGAACACTTTGTACTCTGTGACTTGAATGCAAGGGTTAAAAATATTTGAAGCCCATGAGATATATCAATAGCAATTTCACACATAGCGTGAGATGTATACATGATTTGATGTTAAGTATTTGCACAAAGCAGGAAAAATAATCATGGATTTTGGTTTTGATGGTACATTTTTAAACTTGAAATGTTGAGACAGGTATGTAAAACTCTAATCCCAGTCACAAAAGACTAAAATAATCTGGATTTACTGGTGCATATGATGCCTCGTAGGCTGTATAGTGTTTGAATGTTCTTGCCAGTGGCTCAGATACTGTTGCAATGGCTAAGCTTCTATGTGCTTGCAGTAGCATGACTACTATGCACATAAATGACAGACAAAAGTAAGCACGGCGCTTTTCAGTGTTGCCTGTTTCTTTGAAGATACATGCCACGTGTAAAAAAGCCACACAGGAATATTATTCTTATATCCTACAGGGAATTCATCATCGTGCTATACAGGTGAGAGCATGAGATTTGGATTTTTTATTACAAAAGGCTCACATTCCATGACAAGTGGTGCCTTGGGTTAAAATGCACAGTAAATTTCATAGCTAAATTTGTATATGTGAGTTTAAATTGGCTGGTTCATTGTTGATTTGTCCATGCCACTTGAATACTCAAATTGCTTTTATCAGTGACGGAATGACAGCAGGGTTTAGCAGAGGTGGAACGGGATGAGACGGGTAAAAAAAAACCCTGATCTGTGACTGACGCGGGCCGGTGGGCGAGATGCTGCGGAGCCGGAGGGTGCGTGGTGTTTGAAGGGCAGAGACTGGTGATTGAAGTCAGTCACCTGGTAGCTAATGCCGTCAGTTGGGCTTCCACCCCGCTGTAGATCAAAGATCATCTTTACCTCTCTCCAGCTGAGAGGAATCACAGAACTGGATTGCAGCCCAAATGGGGTATCAACATACCAATTAAACAGGGTTAGATAGATCTTCAGAGTGGATATCCTGCTGCGCTCTGGACCACTTTCTTGTTTGAAAAACGGCACGGGCTCGATGCACAGATATTTATCCTTCTGGGTGTTTATGCAACTGATATACATACGTTTGCATTTCACTTATAATCTTCAAATATATCCCTGTGAATTTACTCGCACGGAAATGCAAGTTAAAGGCACTGTCGCAGTGTGAGCGAATAACAGGTAGCCCAGATAGCTCTAATGCATACATAATCCGGATCAATAACATGCTGCCCTTAAGTAGGCCAATATGCCCAGAGCAGCACTTAACTGGATTTAAATTGCATACAGCAAAGTATTGAGTCTTTTACGCTGAAAGAACTTGTGTCAAAGCTCAGCTGAGGAGAGCGCAGCGCCACTCGAGGACCCTTGGGAATCGAAGACACATGCCACTGCTCACATCTAATAATGCTGCTCAGGAAAGGAAGACGTGATGGGGAAAAATAGAGTGAAATGAAATAAAAGCAGAATCACTAAAGCATAAAACCCCCTGCGCGCTCTCACTGATTTCATATTTGGGGAGGTGTAATCGTATATTCGCGGCTTTTCTGCCTCGCTGACAATTAAATAGAGGAAAAATGTGGAAGGTAAGCCTTATGAAAGCTGTGGCACTTGGATCCATGAGGCTGCTTGATGTATACATGCCCTGGAGTGCTTTTGTGCTGCATGCCACATAAATACCTTATATGCTAAATCTCTGACAAAGATAGTACCGCTAATAGCCTTGAAAGGTTTTAAATAAACCATGTGACTTTTTTCTTATTTTTTTATTTGATTATTATTTTTTTTACCATTAACATGATCCATCTCTGCTAACACATCAGCACCAAGGATGAACCGTAAGGAGTGTCTCACTTAGTAATGGCAAATCTGAAATGCTTTGTTGAACTGATCCACATGGCCTTTAATGGAGCAGAGACCTCATTGGAGATTAAATTAAACTCAGCACAGATGATTTGCTTTAAATTTTTTAAAGTTTATTTTTGGCATTTTCTTGGCAGCGCTCTGTTTCAGGTCAGGGTGGACCTTTTAGCAGTGCTCCAAACAGCCGATGAAACTCTATGACCTGTATCCAACGTTCAACATTTAAAAGTGACGATATTTAATTTGCCAGACCTTCACAGTTAATTACAGACTATAAAGGGAGAAGTAACCCTGCTCTACTCCCAGTTGCTTGTGTCACGACAAGATGTGCAAAGTTGATGACAACAAGAATTTGAAGGCTAAGGGAGGATAGTGATGATAAAGCACCTCAAGGCAAAAGACTAAAAATCTTAGTTGGTCACGAAGAGAAAATGCACCATCTTGATAGGAGTTCATTACAAGATAGCACAGTGCAATTTATAATAAGAAATTTCCCTTATCTGTACCTAAGACAGCTGAACTTTTTACCTCAGAAAAAAATAACACAATATATTTTCTGGTGTGTAGATACCATAAACAGTGCACATAGTGATATAAAACATTTTCTTTTACCTGTGTATGCTGCTGGAACAACTATAATGTACAGCTACATACCTTCTTTTTAGCATAGAAATAGTATTTTAATGTATTTCATGCAAATAGTTTACATGATTTCCAACCACTTCCATTCCATTCCAAAGAGGCTCAGATAAGAGAAAAATATGGGTTTGGCTAGATTAAACAGAGTGCACATATGAATACTTATGTCAGCATGTGTATTACACAGCAACGTGCAATGCAAAGGAATGAGATTGTGCATGATAAAACATCATTTATCTAAACCCCTTACAGAGGGTTGGATGAATAAAATGCTGAACCTCAAATATGTCTAAATTACAGCAGAAGTTAAAACGTATGATATGAAAACATTTTGAAACCCCTCTCTTTGTCCTCAGTCAAATTTGCAAATCAAATGCTTTTAATTTCATAGATAAATTAGGAAATTTCAGTAGTTAAGGCAGCAGTATACTTGCAAAGACATAAGATGAAATGAGAAAAGCACCAGCGGACATGTCAGAAACAAGAAATGCATCTTTTGAAGTGAAGACAGAGAGAGAGAGTGAGAGAGAGAGAGAGAGAGAAACGTAGGTTTGGTTTGGAAAGTGAAACAGACTGAGGCCAGAGAGAGGATTTATATCTATCTCATACAGTTTGTAATTTCAAAAATCACTCCCACATACATGGACAACTCCCTCCCATACACATTCACTGAACTGATTCTCAGAGACACAGAAAAAAAAGTGTCTGTTTTAGTTTTAGTCTACTTTACAATAACAGGACAATCCCATGGACAAATGTTATTTAACAGGGCTGAA
>OMLF01010631.1:20177-39668 GCA_900302615.1 Holocentrus rufus
CTTGGACACGTCCTTCTTGCCCAGGAATCTCTGGAAGGCTGGCACACGCGCACACACACACACACACACACACACACACACACACACAACATACAACAGCTATCAAATAAAAAGATCAGAGGGACTATACTGTTCCAACACTGTATGAGTCTTCATCAGAGCCCACTTGGAGCAACATTTAAATCAGTCGCTCTGCACCTGCTTAAAAAGAGTTGACACACTGAGATTTTTCTTTTTTATACGAGCAGTCTCAGTCAGTTGGGTCAGTGTTGATGAATAAGTAATGACCCCATACACACAGGGAATTATACTTTAGTTATTAAATCCATAAATAACTCACACAAGAATTAAATCACTTTCTGGGTTTCGTGTGTGTGTAAGTGTGTGTGTGTGTGTATGTGTGCGTGCACGCCCGTGTGTGTGTGTCTGGGGGCATGTATTTGGGCAATAAACATATGACCAATCTTTTGGCAGTCCTCTCACAGCTTTGGCCAGTTGAAGGTTGTCTTGAACTTGCATCTGGACTGTGCTAAGCTGAGGGAATTCAGCAGGAGCAGAGACAGTGTCCTCACTTTAATCCGCTCTCCTGTAAAGCCTTTGGTGCATCCCAAGCCAGGCAGTGGTGGAAACCAGAGGAGTGTGCAGGCTAAGGACGTGACCCAGAACAGCCAAACTCAACACACAGATGGTGAAGGATAGCAGGTCATGAGGACAGGGGAGTTGGACACTGCTCAGTGACCAGATAGGACACAGAACAGGTGGTCCACCCAAGGCTTGTTCCAAGTCCTCCAGGGTGGCATGATGCAGCTGTCAGGGATGGAGATGGTGTGTGTTTGTCCATGTGTGTGCCTTTGTGTATACGTATGTGTGCAGATGTGCTAAAGCTGCACCAGGTGGTAAAAATACATATACATGTAAAATATATGCACCTCGATTTGAACCCAGGGCCTTGTTGCTGTGACATAACAGTGTTAACCACTGAGCCCCCACAGAAAGTGACGTTTTGAAACTTTTTTTTTTACAAAGTACCAACTATCTCCTTATCAGCAGTGAACCAATGCTCCATCAAGAAAGCTGGATTCACACGTTAGACCTGTTGCTTCTCTTGCATCTTTAAAATCCTTTGGTATAAAGCAACCACAGACCATCCTGGCTGGTAAATGTGTTCTGTTTGCGATTTATTGATGGCAGGTTCCAATATATCTGGTTGATTAACTTTTTCCAGACATCATAATAAAAAGAAAGTTTTTAAGAAATATGAAGTTAGAAGAAATAAGAAGTATTCCACTCATCCCACTGCAGCACCCACAGTGACGTGACAGCAAACAAATTTTAATATCAGCTGTTTAATATTCTTTCAAGAGGCTCCACTGTTTAACCTTACTTCAATCAAACAACTCTTTAATTATCATCCAAATTTGCATATGCAGATGAGCTCTCCACTGCCCCTCCCTGCTGATATCAAATATGACAACATGCTTTAATCCGCCGCCATGCCGTGTCTGTCAAAGTCAGTGACATGACATGATACTGATGTTTATGAGCCCGTGGTGGGATGCGCAACAGCCACAGCGTCCCCGTGGAGGTAGCCTATTTTGTTTTCCCTGCAAGATGACAATGGGGCTTCGCTGCACCATGTTGGGACCTGAGCCCTCCCAGTGCTGCGAGGAGGAAGGATACGGCATAACAAAGGGCCTTATCGAAACCAGACAGACTTAAGCTGTTTGAAGAGGGCTCCCACTGGGGTACTGTGGGAACAAAAAACCCTTAGTGAGACAGGTGTGAAAAGCCAACTCTTGAAGAATGTCTGACAGGCATTGAGAGTGGGTTAATGTGGAGGCACTTTTGCTTGAATTGGATTCAGTTTTCACAGTTGGTGCATTCATTTTCTGCACAATAATTCTGCGAAACCCATGCATGCAGAATAGAGCATATGGCATATTTTATGGTAATTTAAAAAGGGAAAAAGAATGAAAGCAAATAAACTTGCCAAAAAAAAAGAAATCAATACAGGGTGCCTGGAAAGTCTGACACCACAAAATCAAGGAAATTGCAAACTAAAACAAAACTGCTTGTACAAAGTTGGATTAAACCCACACCTGCATTCAGACCGGAAACCATGACAACTAGTGCGTGCAACAACAGGAAAATACACGGCGTTATTCACCAGACACCCTGCAGAACGTCGCAATGCTTGGTATGGATTTTGGACGATGCAGAGAATGTGAGAAACCCTTGAAATGCTGACATGCCATGACACGATGTATTTAACAAAACAATAACGACATTATTATTGGATGCATTCTGCAACACAGCAGAGTCAAGGCCGATCCCTCAATTAACAGCAGTCTGAGGATTACTCCGGCAGCCTTTAGTATAACGAGCTATCTCCGCTTCAACCTCTGTAACCTTTAAATGGAGGGGAGGGCCACTGCAGATATATGACATGACAAGAGACGAGATGGGGTGCGAGAGAACATGCTGTTTCTGTCTGACACTCGGTATGATGATAATAGGACACTACAGGACCACCCCTAAGGATTTGTATGTGCTGACGACAATTCCCCCAACCTTGGTCCTATCACACACGCCAACACCACGGATCTGCTGCCTTGTTCAGACTCATGCCAGCTAATGTTGGCTGGCGGTGTTTGGGAAGGTGTGAGGAGAGTCCGGGAAGGGTGATGTTTCAACAGCCCTCCCTTTCTTCTTCGGGGGAGTTATTCATGCAGTCACAGCAATTGTCACCAGTGGTCTGCTGCTAAGATAAAGCAGCATGGAGGAACAGTTTTTTTTTTTTTTTTTTTTTCAAGCAATAACACTATACAAGCTTGCACCAGGCACAAACTGGATTTTAGGGACAAATACCGACGTCATTTGAGAATAAATTTCAGATAACGATATATATGCTGACATTTTTTATAGATAAAAACAAACATTTTTAGCAAGGACTCGTTAAATTTAGTATCAAAAAGTTATAATAAAGAAATACTGGAGGCTTGAAATTTCACACAATCCACAAAATCTTACCATCTGCTCAGCTGTGATATGCTGCTCTGCCAACTCATGCGCTACACAAAATATTGTAAACAATAGAGTCCGCTCAATAAACTAATGAGAACACTGTTTTTTATATGATCTCAAATGTTTTTTATTACAGTATGTATTGTCTATTTTTCCAATTTGGTCAACACATCTCACAATATCAATATAGCTGTGATAAGCAAGTAACAAGCAGTAATATCGGGTGGCCAGTATAGCTCTAATATAATCAACAGGTAATGGAATATTTTAACAGTTTTTAAAAAATAACTTAGTGTTAAAAGTGGTTGAGTATGCTGATAAATGTTAATTGCTGTCTAGCATGCCTTTGTAGGAATCTATCAAAAAGGATTATCAAAGGTGTACAAAACATTAAAAAAGCTCCCTATTATGTCTAACATTAGCAAGTTTGACCTTTTGTTATGTTGTTGTGTTAAATGAAACATTTTTTGTGATTATGAGCGTCATGCTTTGTTAATTTACAAAGCACTCTACAGCAAGAGCCATAAAGATTTATATATGCGCAGGTTTGATGGCAAGTCTATTTCTTCACCTCACTGCTTTTTATCTCTTTTGAAAAAAGAAAAGAATTGTTGTTGTTGATTCTAATCTGTCCAACAGATTCAAGGATGGTATTAATCATTTGGTGAGAGCAGCTATAAACAGAAAAATGGAAAACAGAGAAAATGAGCTAAAAATAAAAGTGATCCATGAAGACGAACGTGAACGTGCATCTTTGAATTCCAAAAGGTTTGACAGTGAAGTCTGAAGATAAATAAACTACAGAGTTGAATGTTAGAATCAGCTTTCAAAGAGGTGCCTTTGTAGGAATCTATCAAAAGAGGATTATCAAAGGTGTACAAAACATAAAAAAAAGCTCCCTATTATGTCTAACATTAGTGAGTTTGACCTTTTTTTGTCAATAATATTATACTCTGCACAAAGTAAATGATGGCACAACATGACACGATGTTTCACCTCAATAGAGCTTTGATCAGGAGTGCTTTCCAACTCGTGTACTGACATCAGTGGCTTTTAAACAGTATGCTGTGTAGTGAGTTCAAGTGCATGCTGGGATTTTGCTCAAATATGACAAAAATCATAACAAACACAAGAGGCACTTGCTTTGGTTATTTAGTTATTTGTAGCAACCTAATGTCCAGCTATACTCACTGTTATATTATAAACCTAGCAAGTAATGCTAATAAGGCTAATTAAGCTAATGGATGTGTTAATTAGCAGGAGCTTCATGAAAATATACTTGTGTTCACGTAAAACACAAGCAGGAGTAATAAAATAATACAAAGCATTAAGGAGACTGAAGAAAATAAAATTTCTTCATTAAATATCTTTGTAGTTGTAGTATTTTTGTAAGTTTTGTAGCAAAGTGCTCTAAAATCTATTCAGATCATCTTTTCTACAGGTGGAACCAGCAGAGCAAGGATGTAACTTCTATCATATATTGTTCTTAGTAAAAAAATATACATAAAAATTCAATCACCTTTAAATGTCAATTAATGAATATCCATTTAAATTTCATAAAATTTTCTTTGAACTTTTTCCTTGTACTTTTCATGGTCAGCAAGATTTTATGTTTTGTTCTCTCTTTGCTCTCTCACACAATACTCTGTAAGACATTTGTAAGCAGTTGATATTAATTTGTGTCTCAGATTAAATGGGTTGAGAGCCACAACACCAGATATTCAGCAATATCAGCTTTTATTAGAGTTATACAGTGAAGTCTCTCCTGAATAGAAGTGAGATCTTCATATCTTCTCTAAGACTCATGTTGAATGACATATTTACCAAGAAACTGAAACTGAAACTGAGTCAGTGCAGGCTGACTAGACTGACTAGACTTTACATTGCACTTTGTAACATTCTGGTACAGCCACCAAGTGGTGCAGCAAGAGAAACCATTCAGTTTATTTGAATAACTTATTCATGCCAAAGAATTAACTAATTTATACTTAATTAATTCTGAACCTCAAAATTATTTAGACGTGATCGGTTTCAACATTAAAAGTCACATTCTGTCAAAAGTGATGCTTTACCAAAAGTCCAAAGAATTTGAAGCTTTAAGTCTAACACAACTCTCAGAAGTTTTCAGGAAACACAAACACAGGATCTTCTAGTTCACAAAGAACAGGAACAACGATACCATCCGATGGCACCCATATATAACACATAGCCATAAACATCAAAGAGGCCCTGAGCTCAAAACCTCCACAGGACGTCCACTGATCAAACTCTATCTTATTCATATCTGACAAATCAAATGTTTTATTCGCAGCAAAGCATGCAGTTTGAACTCACTATCGACCCCATTGCGGTGTTCAGCTGGCACAAACTTCTCACATAGCAAGATATATTCTATACTGCCTGCTTGTCCAAGATGTCTGACACTCCTCATGACGATTAACCACAGAAGTTAGATTGAGAAAGGAGGCCCATTTGAATCCAAACAACACATTTAAACTTTAAAACTGAAACTTGAAAATGGCATTATGATACTGTTGCTGTGCCGAAAGCAGGTATAGTTTAGCAGAGTAGAAGTGTACATTGAAATCATCTCACAAATGCTTCATGCACAATTGCACATCTTAAGGGTTACCCTTCGGAAACTCTTGAGTCTAGTGAGTTTCAAAATGTTGAAGTGATTTATTTATTTCACCTTCACTGAAGGGAAACATTCATATTCTTACTAAACTTGGTCTAATATTACTAATAAAAAAGCTAAGCATTATATGAGGGGCTTCAAGTAATTTCTGAGTTTTATCAGCCTGTATCAGTGGTCAAGGGACTGCAAGAGTTTATTGCACAGCTTAAAGTGGTTGCTTTGTCAATTCAAATTTTTGGCTACAAGCGAATGGCTGGCATCACAACGCATGAATGGTCCTCCATTGTGAACAAGCTTTGGAAGGCAGCTCCAAAATAAAGTATTACCCAGGAGGTGAGCTTTTTAAAGCCAAAGTCATTGGCATTGCCCAGCCCCATCAAATGAATAAAGATACACTGTGGTTTGTGCTATGGGACAGTAAAAATCTTACTTAGTGCCCCTTTGAGAAAAGTTTCAGAGGCCCTGAATGTGTGGATTCGATGGTTTTAATTATTCTCAAAAAGTTTAAGTGCAAGGGTGACTTTGTGACCTTAGAGCCTTTCTGCAGCGGCCTGAATGCATGAGCATACTTGAGTGAGTGAGCAAGTGTGTGTGTGTGAGTGTGTGTGCGCGTGCGTGTGTCCGCCAGTGCATTTAATACCTTTCTCTGCTCCATCCTCGTCTCTCCTCTCCATCAGCAGGTAGCGAGGACTCTCAGGGAGGAAGGGCAACACACAGAGCTGCAGCAGTGCAGGCAGTGCCAGGAAGGCAAACAGGAAGTTCCACCTGGACTCCTGCAGTCAAAATATCAACAGAAGACCAACATAAAAAATTCAGGCACATGGAAGAGTTGCAACAAAGACGTTTGAAATGCTGGAAATTTGTGGGCAAGTTGAACATTTGTTGAATATCATTATATAGTGGATACAAATCGTTCCCCTGTTGAGAAAGCAGTTAAAATTATCATTTAAATGCATCTTAATTAGCTGTTGTGTTTGAAGAGGAAATGGCACAAGCCCATGGCACTTCTAAGGATTCCTATTGCACTGTGAAAGCTTTATTCAAGCAAGCTAATCTCAATTAAAGACATACGGTCTTCAAGAAATGCATTTCCACATGCTTATCTTCCCAAAACGTAAGGAGTGGAAAGACTGTCTCTGGCTCAAATATTGCCTGCTGATGTAAATAAGCTGGTGGCATTAAGTTATCAGACTTGTAACGCCAAAGAAAACATTAAGTGCACAGTAGATGCTGCACAAAGTATACAATACAATACTTTGCCCAGTGTACAAAAATGCCACATTTTTTAAATGTCTGGTGAGTTGAAGGAATCCAATTACACTCCATGCTGGAGAGATAAAACCTGTTTCTGCACTGGACACAAAGTTAGATTTAAGGTAAACAAGTATTAAGGCCACTCTTAAATCAAATGTTGATTGGCAAACAAAATTTTAATCATTACAAGTGTTCTTTTTTTCTATCAGCTTCCCACAGCAATGGAAAGAGCTGGCTAACAAATTGATTTTTTTCTAAGTGCTAAATAATGGACTTGCTCGATTTTCTCTTTGACCAAACAAATCTCTACAGTTTAGAGGCCATGTCTTTATCAAGACACAAGTGCTGCCCTCTTCTTCTCTTGGAGGTGCCCTGGGTCAAAGACATGCCCGCCTTTTGTTTAACAGCTGTGACAAATTCAGAAATTGAGTTGGCCAGACTCCCAGTCACTGCAGTAACAGGTGAAGGTCGTGATGATTAAAGGATTAAGAGGCACAGATCCAGAAATCTTCAATCTAAGGAATGTAGAAAGCTGATTCCTGTATTTCTATATCCCCCTTCAAACATTTCTGGACTACTCACGAGAACTGCATGATATGTAGACATAGTAAAAACAAATGAATGAACACTACATTCACTGGGATGCATTTTGTGTCAGTGCCACTGGAGAATGGTATTTCCACAAGGTTTTTGTTCTAAAACCTGACCAAAGGGAATAAATATTGATCACAGTCTGGTGAAACTGTGGAACCGAATGATGAAGGCCTTTGCAAAGAGCTACTTTTCAAAAAATAAACTAATAAATAAAGCACAAAGACCTGAAACTGGGGTTATTCAAGTCAACCTTTGATGTGAACCTGTTGCTCTTGGAAAATAAGAACACTGTGATTTTTATTCAAAAACATTTCAGTTACTCTGAGTTGTTGACCCCACTGAATCTTCAATATATTTTGTTTTATATCAAAGCATTCCTTGCATTCTTTGTGAGCATCACATAAACATTGCAGTCATCATCTTCCTGATGATGATTTGGCCTGGAGCCTGAAGAAGTGGGACGACGACCAGTCTGTCTGGATGAAGGATAAGGTCACTGACCCAGCATTACACCATCACAACTCAGGGTGCGTCAACCACATCAAAATGGATGTCTGAGTCACCAAGTGACAATGCACATAAACATAAAACACACAGACGCAGACACATTCACATTACACATGACCCCCCACACACACATACAAACTATTCCCTGTGGGAAAGACAGCAGGATACACAGTCCCATGTATTTGGCCAATCTGTGCTTCTTGGTCCCAGCTGGGTGAATGGGAGAGGGACATTAGAAGATATACAGGGACTGTGGCAGTAGATGCCCTTTGGAGAGGAAATGCCAGCTCCCCAGATACTCACAAGAGGCCTGTCAGGGATTTGGTTCCTTAACCTTTACTAAGTGGAACAAAATCTACTCTGAAATACCCTTAAAATATTCCAATTAAACACTGTTCAACAACTCTAAATGTATGTATTCTGTTTAAACAAAAGTATAACTTCAAGCCAGGTATTCTGCACTGGTGGTTTCCAAAATGGGGTCAAAGGGTTTTAGTGAAATTTCACACAGCACCATAAGCTTACTTATTAGAGTATTAGAAGCCTTAGGTAAAACCTGAAATGAAAGAAAAACTATTTGTGATGGGAATTAATAAGTAAAGTTTTATCAAGACTTTTAAGGCTAAAAGTGTGAATTCTACAGCTATTATGGAATACGCATAAATTAAAGATTATCACCTTCAATCATTTTAAAGAGACTTCTTTGACAGAGGTATAATCAACTGCGCGCACTAAAAGGGCTTTGATCTCCACAGGTAAAGGCATTTATTCTTCTCATTATAGCAAATCCTTCAGTGTGCAGAGATGATAAGACTGATAACAGCCGTAATTTAATATGAACTTTTATATGCTCCAACCACAGAATTTGAATGGATCCATTCACATTCTGTGGCTCTCACAATATGGAAACTATTACGACTTCATTTATGTGGAGGAATACATCTATCTCTACTGCTCAATCTGAAGAGTCAAATATTTTCCCCAGTTAATACTGCATTAATTTCTTGCTGACGTCAGTTTATATTTTGATGTTTGAATGTTTGACTTTATAAGGCTCTGGCTCAGTCCAGCCAACTTTGGCAGGAAAAGGTTTTTCTTTGAGTTGATGCTATGATGATGGTGGCAATGTGAAAAAGTGAAACGGCCTGCCTGATCTGAACCCCAGCGGTGTTCTGTTGTTGGATTTCTGTCCTAGTCGTGAAATGTCCATAACAAACACCATGTTCAAACATAAGGAAGCTCATAAGTGCACAAGGAGTTCCTTGGGCCAATAGTCAATGATCAACTTTGTAGTCCTTTGATCAGACTTTGCGGCCATATGTTCTGGACACTCAAGTAAAGAGAGGGGCAGAACTGTGAACTGATCACCTCCTGGTGGATAAAATGGACGGGGAGATTACCAGACAGAACCAGTAAATCTAAACATGCAGCGAAGGTGAACTGAGAGTTGTGTTTGTATTCGTGGCTCTAAAAGTCAAGCTTGTTTCCAGTGAGCGCTGGACTCTGCCAGGGCTGTGCTTTGTCTGCAATCCTGTTTGTAATTTTCATGGACAGGATTTCAAGGCACAGTCGGGGGGTGGAGGGTGTCCAGTATGATGGCCTCAGGGTTGCATCTATGCTTTTCACAGATGATGTGGTCCTGTTGGCTTCATCAAGCTGTGACCTCCAGCATGGCTTCTGAAGCAGTTTGCAGCCGAGTGTGAAGCGGCCGGGATGAGGATCAGCACCTCCTCGTCCAAGGCCGTGGTTCTCTGCTGGAAAAAGGTGGTAGCTTTGGGCCGAAACTTTGACCTTAATCTGTGATCTTGAGTTTTGGCCAATTCCTCTCAAAATCCAATCACTTCTTCCTTTCTTGACCCTTAACACTTCCACCGAGCTTGGTACAAATCAAATCAAAACGAACACAGACAGACAGGAACACAAAAAATGCCCCCACTTGCACTACCGTACATGCTGGTGTAATAATAAAAGTTTATGTATAAACATCAAACAATGTGTCACTATACAAATAACTTAGGAAACTCACTAATATCGTTCATATTCCATGACATAAAATGGTGGAGGATTTTGATCTAAAATAGCTCAAAAGAACAGATATTACTTCACTGTTGATTAGACAAAAAAGTATTTGTTTGCATGAAACATCCGTAATCATGTCATTATAAATTTAGTTTTAAAGTAAATAAGTACTAATATGCTGCAACGCCTTTAGATTAAGAAATTGTTTTTACATTAAAGCGCTTGCATGGAAGGAGGACAAAACTTTGCCTAATCCTACTGCTTAATTTGTAGTTTGAGTTCATTAGCTTTTAATTAAAAACATCTTCACTGATGTGTGACATCCTGAAAAGAAGCTAGACTTCCACAGAGAATGTTGCTATGTGACTATATCTATAACTGCATGAAAGGAAAAAATGTTTAAAAAGTGTTGCAAGGGGGAAGACATGAATGAGGAAATTAAAATGATACTGACATAATGATAGAAACTGAGGGAAGAGGAACAAGAATGAAATGCTGAATCGTCACTTTGCTAACCAGCACTGGGCTAAAGTATCCATCTCATGATAATGCTGGCCAGAAAGGTTTCTAGGGATCTGCAAGGGATGTACGATATTAGCCCTCTGCCTCTAACTGACGTGCTATAGGCCTTAAAAAAAGGAAAAAGGATGACAACAACAGACACACAGTTCTCTGCCAAAATCCTGGATAAGACTCTTGCAGGAAACACAGGTCTTACTCATGCTGAGGTGTGGGTTATCTTACCCCAGTTTCAGATGGGGATGCATGGCTAAATATGACTTTTGTGAGGTTACTCTGACAGACGAAGAACCTAATTTGTCTTGATTCCGGTGGTTTTTGCAATAAGTATCTCACAAATAATCACCTCTTGTACAGTGGGGTGCAGAGACGACAAGGACAGTTGCTGCCAGGCTATAAAAAGGGCACTTCAGACAAAATGTGATAGATGCGTGGTAAAGGGCTGCTTGTCTTCTGTTATATCTTGTGTTTCCATGTCCTCTTCATATTCTCTGTTCTCCCCTTTCTCCTTGTTCTCTCCTTCCTCTTTCCTCTGCCTATCATCAACACATGCCTTACTCCGTTCTCTCTCTCTCTACCCTCTGTGCTGTCTACTTCCTCTTTTCATTTTCTATTTTTTTCTCCTCCCGCTTTCATCTTTCCTCTCTCCATCTTCTTTGCTCTCCTTCATCCAAGTTCTGTACTCTCCTTCAATCCGCTTCACTGCGCTCTTTATCCTCTTTGTCTTTTCTCTTATAAGACTGGCGATGCTCAGTTTCTTTCATCAGCCATACCTCCAACTCCCTCCTCCTGTCTCCAGGTTTGCAACAGCCTGTCAGTGAACATCTGTGTTTCTCTGCATTTTACAGCTCGCTCTTTTTCCCCCTCTTCAAACGCTGCCTTCTTGGCACTCTGTAAGATGTCAACACAAATGTAATTGCCTAAATGTGAGGTGCTAACTACAGCACAGCAAGAGTTTCAGAATACCCAGAGGGAACAAAGGGGCATAGGCTAGGTCTTATGAAGTTGGAGCTTGACAAATTTAGCTAAAATTCTAGCCAGAAAAGAGCCGTAAAGGAAATATTTTGGCTGATACTCAGAGAAAACACTGTAGCATCAACATAATATCATCATATATTTGTTTCCTTGCCATCACAAATGCACATTTCAAAATCAAACAGGCTGTTATGCATGTTAATGGTGAGGGAGACTGTGTTGCTCTCTGTATGAGATGTAAACCAAAAGAGATTATAAACCAATTGTGGTTTACAGGAACATGCTCGCATCCACACATGCAAACCACTATGACGAAACACCAATCAATTTCACAGCCTGTGAGAATAAAGGATATTCTGTAAGCACAACACTGACTCATCTTTATGGTGTAGGGGAAACAAAGTCACCGATCAAAAAGGCACCTCTAAATCTTCTGACAAAAGCGTTGGTGCTGCAGTGAAATGGCACTAGGCTTGTGCACGGCATTGCTCCTGCATAACTTTCTAGTGAGGTATAAGAAGTAGAGCTCATCCCTGAAAAAAGGTACAATCTACAATCTACAACAAAATCTACAATTAGTGTCACATATGTTTGGCACTGGCCTGTTGTTACAGTCAAGCCTTTTCTACTTTTAGGTAGCCTTATCTTTCTTGTAAAGTCATTTGAGACACGTTTATGATGAAGAAATGAACTTGAACTTTTTATTTTATTTTATTTTACACTGGCTATGAGTTACCAAACTAAACAGTGTACCAGCTTGAGACAAATCCTAACAACAGGCAACTCGATCACATGGGAGATCATAGGAGATGTCCTATATCACCTACAGTTGTTGCAAATCACAAAAGCTCAGACCTATTTGGGATACACTTTCTAAATAATTGTTGATTTGGCTTTGTCAAGGGTGGGCAAGTGAAGGATGGTGGGTGCAGAGGGACATTATAGCCAATAATAGAGTGCAAATCAGTGCAGGAGTAGAACTCGGTGGAAAGCAAACCCACATGCTTTGCACACACTCGCAGACACACATACAGACACACAGTTTCAGCACTATTTATTATACGCACACGTACATGCATGAGGGTGTTCGACCCACAGTGGTTTTTAAGTGGGGCAGGCCAAGTGAGCCACCAACCACGTCTCCCTCCTGGGTTTACTCTTAGTCCCAGCAATAAAAAACACAATTCAGCCCAGAAGACAAAGCTTCGAGTTGGATCATTAATCATTCCAACCAAACAAAACACCCAAATAGACTGTAGCTTATTCTCAAGCTGAGACTCCTGGGGGGGTGAAAGTAGAAACTCAAATGTCCCACTAATTTATTGCTGTATTACAAATGTTTTTCAGTTTTTCCTCTCAATTACCTCCAGTGAGAACACAGCAGCTGGAGGGCGAACACCCATGCTCAACTGTTTCTGGAGTGAACTAAAATGTTACACATTACTTAATGCTTTTCTTAAAAGTAATGAATTACTTTATGTATTAGTCCTCATCAAAAGTTATTAGTTACACTGCTTGTTAAATTACTTTTGCATTACGCCCTTAAACGATTTTGCTGAGCTTCACTGGGCCACTAAATAAGGTAGGCCTGAGCCCACATACCAATTTTTTTCAAGGTTTTATGTAATACTACGTGAGTATTTCCATATTTACCACTTTGTTGGCTTGTTCATGTCCACAGGATAAGACAAGGATACATTGTATGATAATTAAGTGGTTAAAAGGCTAAACAATGCAACATAAACAATACTTAGATCAGTAGCTTGAACATGAATATTCAAATAGGAACTATACATTTAGTTATGTCTTAGTTTACTCCATTAGAGGAAAAAGTAGTGTGATTACAGCCCCAACACTGGTAAACACTGAAATCTTGTTATTGGAGGAACATAACAGAACTGAATGTGAATTTCATGTTACAGCAAATCCCAGATGCTTTTGCAAAGAGTCACCACAAAGCCAGAGGGTTTTTCTGAGGGAAGAACATGTAACATCTCATGCAAACAAGACAAGAAACTGTCAGGTGGGCCACATCATAGGTTAATATTACCTGTTAGGTCAGTCTTAATTAGTTTACCCAGTGAGACCGTTCTATGAGTTAGAAATGAACTTGCTCCTTGCTAAGCTTTACTGGTC
This sequence comes from Holocentrus rufus, assembly GCA_900302615.1. Taxonomy (NCBI): domain Eukaryota; kingdom Metazoa; phylum Chordata; class Actinopteri; order Holocentriformes; family Holocentridae; genus Holocentrus; species Holocentrus rufus. Next base: position 33,844 of record OMLF01010631.1, read on the forward strand.
ACAGTTCAACCAGCTACAATTAATTATGAATTTCTAAGCACACAGCAGGTGGTGAGATTTAATTGGCTGTCAGTCAAAGTTAATCATTCAGAGATTGGTGCATGATGCAGTACAAGGCCTGTTCTACCAGGATCTGTTCACAAACAGAAATGAAAGTCTAGACTAAGAGGATTCAAGCGGGAGGGAAGACGTGTCTCAATCTCCTCAAGAAGTTTCTTTTTTGCTCATAGTAGAGCTCTTGTATGAAGCTAATGTTAGCTATTAATTCGCTTGAATTGAACGCACACTCCTTGCAGTCCCCTCCGCAGGGAATTCATCCCCTTGAAAATCTGAATCCAAAAAAAGTACATTATTCCCACGCACACATTATCACCACTGCACTGATTTATTTTGGTCAACATTTCGATCATTTGGTCAACATTTCACTCAATACACGACCTTTCTCGGCCATGTATTGACCAAAACATTGACAAAATAAATCAATGCAGTGATGATACTGTGTACAGGAATTCTGTACTTTTTTGGATTCAGCTATTTATGCATGCTGTTGGCATAATTCTGTTACTTTATACAAATTCAATTAACAGGCAATGTTACATATATATCATGCATATCATGCATGACAGAAGACAGATTGCAGAAAAATGTTTGCTGACTCAACCATTTAAACAACATGGGCCTACGTCATCAATCACACACAGAAGACCTAAAAAAATGGTGTTTTTTTTTAATATGCTGCAACATTGCTGAGATCAAACGTATTTCAAATATGTTGCTCAAACAAATAACCTTATGTACTTTTATTAGCAGAGGAAAAAATACATCTAACCCAATAATGTTTCAGCGCTGAGGTCTGCTCATTTCTTACAAAAATAACTGCAGTATACGAGCCAGTGAGTGAAGGTCTCAGTTCCCCCTCGTCTTGATACAGGGGACAGTTAAGACTTTGTTGACATCACTCATTACCTGTCAAATTTGAGAGGAAGGCATCTGGAGATTGGCTTTATTTGAATAAATGTTCTATTTTTCTACAGTAAGTAAATAAGTAATATTTCTTACCAAGCCAGTGATGCATGGGGCAAGCTGATGGGTTTGAAAATGAAGATTAATAAAAGTAGCGGCTCGGCTCCCCAGTCTACTGAGGGATTCTGCTGAATGCTAATAAGAAACACAATATGGTCACTGGTGGGCTGTACAAGCAGAGGGATGACCATGACACAGGCAGAGAAATGGTCTGAAATGATAAAGGAGTAAGGACCGTGCAGCGTATTGTGTGGACCCTGTGACCCCCAGCAGAGCACCTGCAGAGGAAACATTTGGCTAATCTATGAAGAGCAGGAACCGCTTCTGCCTTTGAACTTTGTTTCTAATACCATGCCTTTTTACCGTCTCTCCTGCCTGCTCAACACCTGAAGATAACAATTTCCCTGGAGGTATACTGTATATGGATGTATGGCGTAAATATGACAAAAAAACACAATGACCCTTTCCACTTTAACTTTTCAAAGGAAACATAACTGGTTGGTAAAAACATCACGTCACCACAACCTCAGCCTTTGGAATACTATATTAGAGTGGAGATCGGCAGGGATCAGTAGAAAAACCCATCATCCTGTACCTGCCTGCAAGGAATGTCACCTTGTCAGCCAGGCGAACTTCCTCAGGTACCTTCAGGAGACCAAATTGACGGGTTTGGCCCCTGATGGGTGTGCATCCTCTCCTTATTAAAATGTTAAGGCAATCTTTTACAGTTTGGGGGAAGTTTTCTCTGGTCTGCAGACCCGACAGGAAAAGATGATTCAGAGTGCTAGCTCAACCTGATGAAATGCGATCACAGGTTTGATAGCTGTATCAGATGCAGGTAGGACAGTACTGTGGTATTTACTTACAGAGATCTTCCAATTCACAGCAAAAAAAGCACTGAAGCTAATACTATTGCTGCTGTGCTAAATTATTGTGTTTGGTCTTTCCTTCACAGTAATTATACAAAAAAATAAACACAACGCCTGAATACTTGGCGGAAAATCATATTGGACTCATTGACAGCATCCATGAAAACAGATTCTTAATTCTCCGTCATGTGTTTCATTTTGTTGTTGTTAAAGAACCCCTTTCAGTGCCGCTCAACACAAACAAAGTGCTTACTGCTCCCAAAATATCCTCTCATCCACAGTAGTACTGCAATATAATTTAACAAGCAATTAAACACAGGAATTAGGTTATATTAAATTAGTTTGTAGCTCCATCACTGTGGTCTGTGTGTGTAGAAGAAAGAGTGAAAAAGGGAGAGAAAGAGACAGAACATGAGACCAACAACAATAATAATAATGATAATAAGAAAAATTGTTTATGCAATACTTATCTAAAAGCAGTGTTTAAAAACTGCTCAACAATAAAACAAACAAACAAGAAAAATCAAATATATGAGGAGATAAAATAAGCAGCAAAATCAAGATGTATGCTTTAAAAGAGGATCAAGCAGGTTGTTTCACAGTCCCAAATCCCCACCTTTACTTCTGAGTCTAGACTCAGGTACAGTCAGGAGGGCCTTGCATTGTCTCTGCTGCTTGGGTGTGTGTGGGTCGCATGTCTTTTAAGATGCACCTGTCCTTGCTGTTTCTACTTGGTGTCTTCCTCGGTGTCTTACTCAGGTTTTCACAAGACAATTGGTAATGCTAATTCCATGAAGCAGTGATTATTTGGACAGCAAATAAGCAGGCTGGGGTTTCAGACACGTGATGCACGAAAATAGACTTGAATCCTAAACAGAAGAAACAATTCTTAAATTGAGTCTCTATGTTTTCAACCAGTTAAAATCCAAGCTGCCGCATTCTGAACCAGTGGGTGCATGTCCGCTGAGCAGGAAACATAGCATACTATCTATAACAACAAGCTGATGGACAAACTCACCTCTTTCAATTGTAATTTGCCAAGGGAAATCATTACTTTTTATTTGGTCTTATTGTAAGGAATGCCTGAAAAGCACAGGAAACATTATGAAACGAGTGCAGGTATTTTGGTACTTTCTTCTGGTGCTTATCCCATGTAATGATTGACAGCATGTGTATGGATTTTCTCTCAGGGGGCTAGGGGGATTAGGATATATATTTATATATATTTAAGAGTTCAAATACATACACATAAAGACATCGTACCTGCAGGCAAATATCAACCAAATCCATTCAGTACACCACATTATCCTGATTTCTAATAACCAGTGAGAACAAACATACACTTGAGGGACCATCAATGACTACGGCACCACGTCAATATTTTGGTCTTTTCACTTCACAAACCAATGAGCCCAGAATCATCTGAGAAGGAGGATAGACTGTGGATAAGGTCCGATTAAGGCAGTTGATTGTAGCCTTATTGGTGCAGGCTGCATTAATGCGCGTAGAGGTCGGTCTCTAGGGGAAATTCAATGAGAGACGGGCTAAACGCTTGTCACCAACGTGGAATTAACATGTTCCCCTGCTGGGAGAAGGTCAGTGGCCAGGCATGAAGGTAAGAGTGATTATCATTTGTCCAAGCTTATCGCCATTTCGCACCCCACAACCTACTGACATTATAGATTGGTTCCCGAAAATACAAGCCTCAACAGACAGAAAATCTGTCTGAATCTCAAAACCGAAGGCCAGAAAATGGGATGGAGCCATTACCATCAAATATATCTGTATGTGATGACTGTAATACTCTTGTCAAATGAAAATGAAACAGGCTGGCTTGAGGGCCACCAAAGCAATGATATGAATATACATCAGATATGTATGAACATGTACAGCTCCATATGATATTTATAAAGGTGCTCCGGAAGTTGGAATGATAGATGGGATGGATGGGAATCCTTATAAATTAAAAATGAGTGTCTGCCTCACTAGGCACTTGGCCACTACATCTATGCATAAATGTCACTGCAGAGTGACAGTGGAAAAGAAATGGGAGCATGTCCCTTTGAAAATAACGCCAAGGACCAGGGGATTTGAGGTTCAAGAGATAAACTGAAATCCATAAGATTGATGTATGCCTTCACCGCAGGAAAACATAACCTGAATCAGGAAAGGATGAAGAAAGTTTGCTTTTCTAATGACTCAAGGATCAGACAGTTTGAATATTTACATGCTGACTTAAAAGGTGACAGTCATTTTCAAATGTATAGAGAGGCCATAATTGTTTTCCCTTAGATTCAAAAAAAAAAGAAAAAAAAAAGCAAATTCACTGTGGAGTATTATTTATGGTATCAGACATAGAGAAAGTTCTGAATTGTACTTTGTGCTAATATCACATCAGCACTGGGATCTCATCCTCCAGCTATGGGTAAGAGTAACACATACTTTCTAATCTTAACTACAGTTCCCAAAAACTTGAAATAACATCAGATAATGTCAAAATCGACTGGCATTTCCTCCTGACTTTTCAAGATGAGCTGTCTCAAAAAAGAAGTGGTACCACTAAGGCATCTACAAAAAGCTACCTGATATAATCTAAGTCTTAGTTCTCTCCTCATTCACTTCGAAACAGGCATGTTCAAGGACAGATTAGCTTGAAAAAGACAGGACATTGAGAAACCAAAGCAGTTTCACGGTGCGGTATCAAGGTATTATGGTGTACCAGGGTTTTTAGAAATCCCGATGGTATGATTTTCAATATCATCAAGAACACAGACGCTGCTCTTACTACTAAACTGCTACGGATATTCTGTGTTGAGGTGATGTATTGTAGAGCACAGCACGCACCAGCAGAGGTCAGTCTCTCTACTGGTGGAACGGGAAGCTGAGCTGAGAAAGATGATAACTGAGAGCGGTGGAGATAACGTTACAGGACAAGTAAAAAAGGAAAATGCCTCTGCCCCTGTTTGGGAGACAGGCTTTTATTTCAGAGACACCTTTATTTCTAATTCACTCTGGTAAGTATATTTGTTCATATTTTAGTACCTTGTTTTCTAATCTGCTTCCATTTTTTTGGGATTGACGGCCCCAAAAATGTTTGACCGGGAGAGGGGGAGATCGCTAGCACTCAGTGCGCTTATTTTCCCCCTCTCCCGGTCAATGTTTTCTCCTCTCCTTTCTCTCTTCGTTTTTTTTTTTAGTTTGAAAAATGTCAGCAAAAAACAGTTATATATAGTAGACCTTTAGGCAAAAGGCATTAATGAATATCTGAGCTTTTACCAATACTAAAAATGACTTATTTCAGTAAAACATTTATATAGCTACATTAAACAATTGCTCTTTTTTCAGTACTATAAGTTGCAGAACATATAGCACTATATACTATAGCCTTACTCCCCCGGTTCATGGTATGTGTGATGTGTTTGTGTGAGTTAAATGTTGTCAGTTTCAGTCACCAGATATGTCACAATATCAAACTGTCTCTCTCTCTCTCTGCAGCCTCGAGGCAATCTACCTCACACAGACAAATCTCCTTTCACCATAAAATGTTTTCCCTTCCAGCATATGGATTAGTAAAATATCCATTAGGCCTAGACCCACTATAATAACAACAGAAACACAAGGCTGCATTCAGGTCATGAGTCACATTGTTACTGATGGATTAAAGTTCTCACACTTTCTGAACATACACAATTGGCCAAAGAAGGGGCAGGGATTGCATGCCATGGATTTGGGAACACAAATTAGAGACACTGCATTCAGTTGTAAATTTTTCAATACAGAGCCAAAAAAAGCAATGAGCTACAAAGAAATCCAAGTCATTTTATGTAATTCATTGTTTTCCATAAGCGCCGGCTGCTGGCCAAAAAGCCGACTACTCATTTAAGTCCAGCCGGTTACTTTATTATGTTAATTTTTAATTCTAATAAAATAGTT